>JAUTDX010000417.1:0-154495 GCA_030844895.1 Ambrosia x helenae
TATATATGTACAATGTATTATAATGAGTCAATCAAGGAGAAATTACAATTCAACATGGTATCATCCTCCCTTTTCTGATCCTCTGTGCCCTAACCTGTCACGGCTGCCGTCAATTACCTCTGACCGCCGCTGACTTCTTTCACCACCTCTCCCTATTTCTTCTTCCATATTACCTCCCCACCAAACCTTTCGATACATACACTCTGATTTCCTTCTCAGCCATGGACCAGAAAATCCATCCGCCCTCACCGTGTCGAACATAAATTCCCACATCCCTCTTGTTCTCGAAAAAGACTCTCCTCACTACAACACATGGTCCACCCCCTTCATGGTCCATTGTCAAGCATTTGAAGTCCAAGAACATCTCTCCCCTCGCCTTCCTTCGGCTCCTACCATCATCCGATGCAGCCCAGATTGCCGCTGCAGCGGCTGCTGAGACACTTTGGCGTCGTCTTGACGCCCTCGTGTTACAATGGATCTACGCAACAATATCTCAGCCGCTCCTCCATGCTATCCTAAAACCCGGACAATCCGCACACGACGCTTGGCAAGCCATCCACGAAGAATTTAATGATGACCAAACCACTCGGGCCATTTTCCTTGGCCAAGAGTTTGCTACCCTCTCCTTGGACAACTTTGCATCCAGGGCGGATTACTGTCAACGTGCCAAAGGTCTTGCTACACAACTCGGCAGTCTCGGCTCACACCGGTGGACAATCGGCTTCTTGTCACCAAAATCCTAATCGGACTCCCCCAAGCAATACGATAGCATTTCCACCGTGCTAACAAAATCGTGACCCACTCCTGATTTCAACGAGGTCCGATCCCGTCTCAACATGGAGGAACAAAAAGAAGAAACGTAAAACTACTCGGGCCGCTCAACAGTCTGCCACGGCGCTCGCCGCCACGAGTTCGTCCACCGCTTCGCAACCATACTTCACTCCTGATCGTGGTCGCGGAAGAAACCGGGGTCGTGGCCGTGGTCGTGGCCGGTCAGCAGGTTACCGTGGTCGTGGGTCTTATTCAAACACACAGCAACAACAAACCCACCCTTACATAGTTTTCCCCACTAATTGGACTCAAGCCCAGTGGGCCGGCCTGCTTCAGCAGCCCCACGCAGAATCAGTCTCAACCATCCAATAACCCACCTTGTCCCTATCCCTCTAAAACAGTCCACTAGTCAAGGAATTCTTGGACCCCGGCCCGACCAGGCGTATCACACTGGCTATACCCCGACTGATATTGAGCAGGCTCTTATACCATGTCTCTAAACCCACCAGATCATGGAGTTATGGACACCGGGGACTTCTTCTCACTCCGCCCAACGAGCAAGGTATATATTCCCCGTCTAATTTTAATAAATGCACTAATATGAATATTATTGTTGGTAATGGCATGAGTATCCCGGTTTGTGGCGACAGGCAATCAAACCTTACCCCCCTCCCTTTCCACCTTTAAAATTACACAATGTCCTATTTGCACCTAAAATTAATAAAAACCTTATTTCTGTCCGTCGTCTGACCATTGATAACTTACTGTCCATTGAATTGACCCATTTGGTTTTCTTGTGAAGGACCTCAAAACTCGAGCACCTATCCTCCGATGCAATAGCTCTGGGGATCTCTACCCGCTCACACAGCCTATCCCTCTCCGACAACACCACCACACTGCTTTTGCCGCTGTTACTCAAGATCGCTGGCATCAACGCTTGGGTCACCCCGGCAACACTTTATTGCATTCTTTAAAATTATCTTCTTTTATTGATTATGGAAATTTCATCATAAAACTCATTGTGAACCTTGCATTTTTGGTAAAAGTGTACGCTTACCATTTTATGATTCTCAAAATTCTACACGTTTACCTTTTGGACATAGTTCACAGTGACCTTTGGACATCCGATACTTAGTACCGGGGGGTCACCGTTATACATCCTCTTTTTGGATGACTTTCCGATTTCTTGTGGACATTCCCCTTAGCTAACAAATCACAGGTGTTTAATGTGTTTTCCCAAATTTATACACTTATTCGCACCCAATTTGAACGAAATATTAAACAGTTTCAGTGCGTAATGGGAAAGAATATGCAAATCAACAATTTTTAAAACTTTTGCAACCAAAACGACATGCATTTTCGTTTCTCTTGTCCCTACACATCCTCTCAAAATGGGAAAGCGGAACGAAAAATTCGCACCGTCAACAACATGATTCGCACCTTGTTAGCTCAAGCCTCTTTACCCCTCAATCTATGGCACCACCATGCTCTAGAAACGCAACATACCTCCTAAACATACTACCTACCAAAACCCATAACTCCCCGCTCACCCACATCGCTACTTTATAAATGCATCCCCGAATAACGTTTGGGTCGTGTTTTTGGTTGCCTTTGCTACCCATATCACCCCCCACCACCATAAATAAACTCAATTTTCGCTCCCAACCATGCGTGTTTCTAGGGTACCCACCCAACCACGGGGGCTACAAATGCCTTGACTTGTCCACTCATCAAATAATAATCTCCCGTCACGTTCACTTTGAAGAGTCCATTTTCCCATATACCATTCAATCTCCCACTAAACCCCCATCCTATGAATTTTTAAACCCAACCATTCACCCATCCATTTGGAATCACATCACATCCCAAATAAATCAATCTGCCACCCCACTCAACACTCCTACACAACACAACGTAGCCCACTGCCCACCTTCCTCGTCCACTCCTCCTAGCCCACCTGTCCAAAACCAAAACTCCACCCCGCACCCATCTCCTGGCCCAATTACTTCCCACACCCAAGCCCATCTCCCACATTGCCTCACCCTGCCGTCTCTTTACCCCACCAAACGGCCCATCTTATTCAGCCAACCGGGCCGTCCACTTCCGGTCAGCCCTCAAGCCCACCACCTGTCAACACTCATACCGATGCCCCAGCAGTGTTATCTTTATTAATGTTATATTGTTTATTGAATGTGTTGGACAGAAGATGGCTACTAGGAAATTTGACTTGATGATAGTTGCTGTGCAATCTTATTTAATTGGAGCTTAGTATCTAAAGGTGCTATTTTAAAACATATGGTTTTATTATTGAATTTGCTTTTAATCTGTTTTTATTTTGTTTCATGCTGAACTTCCTTTATTGTAGGAGTCGAGAGATACTTCGGCTAGAATCGAAGGTAGGTGCTATTGCAATAAAAGAGGGGAACACATCTATCTATACCTATATATATACCTATATATATAATATATATATATAATATATAAATAATTGAACATTGTTGATGTGGCGTGCATTGGTGCCTTCAACCTCTCCATGAAACTGCCACGTGGCATCATAATTGAAATATTTTAGTGTTTTTTGAATTATTTCCCTTTTTAATTAAATTGAGTTATTTTAGGAAAAAAGAATTTTAAAAATAAATTTAAAATTTTCTCTCTATATTTCCTCCCATAATTTTTAAATGTCTATATCTTTTATATACGAGATTTTTTAAAGAAAAAAATTACACCAAATTAACGAGCGTTTTATTATCTTTCCAACGAGTACCATAGTGCTATATAAAAAAACGGAAAAAAATCGACTATTTTTTGTGGGGTTTCGTTCATACAGGAAAAAAACACACAAAAGTGTTCATGTTATTCATTAATCATGTTTTTTCTTTTTAAACCAAGTTCTTATCTACGATGTTGAAAATCAGCCCAATCGCCATGTTAATCATTGGAATTTTACTAGGTATACTTCATCAAGAGAAACTAGGAGAAAGAATCGCGCAACACTGCAATACTGCAACACATGGTGTCAGCTTATAGCAAGGTTATTTCTTTATTTATATAATTACAAGAGTAATAATTATTACTATTAGTATTATTAGAATTGTTATATTTTTCAACCCCGGGACGCTCCCGGAAAGAATTGATAGTTGCTGATGTGGCGTTCAATGGTGGCCTCAACCATCTCTTGATTATGCCACGTGGCATAATGAGATGCAATGGTTACAACTTCCAACTTAAGTGTTTGTTTAGTTGATTAGGTTAGAAATTATAAGAGCCATTAGAATGTGAGAAAATAAGAGAGATGTGATGAGTTTTTGAATAGTTGCAGCTTACATAAGTGAATCTTTAGATGATTACTGATTAGGTTTTAGATTAGGGAATATGAGTTTTACTGATTAGAATACTATGAACATGCAATGATTGAGAGATTTTGTGGTTAGTATAACTTGAGCCATTTGCAATAGGTTATCACGTAAAAATAGATTTTTTAACCCCTGGACCCTCCCGGGGTAATCAGCTAGTATAATAATAAACTAAAGCCATTTTAATGACATGACATTCAAAGAGGGTATTCTCTTATTGAGTGTGCCATGTGTCATCCCATGTGGCAAGACCTTTATTTTAAGAAAAAATAATTTAAAATTTAAAATTTAAAAACAAAATTAGATTTTTATCTCTAATGTTTCTCCCCATAACTTTTAAACGTTAATATCTTTTATACACGAGATTTTTTTAAAGAAAAAAATTACACCAAATTAACGAGCGTTTTATTATCTTTCCAACGAGTACCATGGTGCTATATAAAAACGGAGAAAAAAACGACAATTTTTTGTAACCCGAAAGGTATTGTATCAGGTTTAGAATTAGTTTTAAAAAAATTGTGGGTTTGGTCGGGCCTGGGATTAGGTGATACCCACCCAATTACCCTTTTTTTTAATTTAGAATATGATAACTTAAAACAGAGATTTGTTTAAAAAATAAAATTATGATAATAATAATAATAAAATAATAATAATAATAATTATAATATTCATTAATCATATATTGGCAAGTCATAATTATGTTGTTATAATAGATAGTTTATTATGTCATATTAGATATTTCAACCTGGGACGCTCTCCAACAGGTAATTGCTATGCTTTCTTTTTCTACCATATTCTGAAATAGCTCAATCTTATTGTATGCAGTTAAAGACCTTTGACTGAATGTATTGGTGCTAAACAATCTATGTCCCCTTGAAGTGCTTGGGATCTTAATATGTTGTGTTTTAGGTGTGATGTTGTAAGGTGAAATGGATCTTTTGGTATTTTTTTTAAAGTATCTAATGTAAGTAGATACATAGATTTCATTTTTATAGTTTAGATACTTCTAATTTTATTCACTTTACTTAGATTTCTCAACCCGAGACGCTCCCAGGGTATAAGCTAGTATATATATATATAATATATATATATAATATATATATTGCAAAGGGATTAATCCTATTGCAAAGGGATTAATCCTACATGTCATAAACTCTTATGCAATCTTTCCTTTGAGAGATGCCACATAGATGTGATGTGGTAAGTGTAAACCAATTAAAAAAAGGAATAAATATGATTTACACATAATCTATTATAATCTTTAACCTAATCTATTAAAGACCTAATCTACTACATTTAAATATTAAAAACTTCACTATTTTTTCTCTCATGTTTCCTTCCATAACTTTTAAACGTTAATACTTTTATATACGAGATTTTTTAAAGAAAAAATTACCCCATTAACGAGCGTTTTATTATCTTTCAACGAGTACCATAGTGCTACATAAAAAACGGAGAAAAAAATGACTATTTTTTGTAACCCGACAGGTATTGTGTCGGGTTTGGGATTAGTTTTAAAAAAATTGTCGGTTTGGGTCGGGTCGGGTCCGGGATTAGGTGATACCCGACCCGATTACCCGAAACAACATACCCAAATACCCGAACTATATACCCGATCATATAACCATGAATTTTTAACGCATCACATAACCCCTTAGACTAATGCGTTCGATATTTCAATAATTAACTTTTTTTTCTTTATTTCATGTTAGTTCTTTTTAGAATGATCGATTACAAACTTTCGAATTCATTTGTAATGGCACTAGATTTATACCCCGACGCAGAGATTCGTTTTTTTTATATTTAAACTAGATTATATCCCGGGAGCGTCCCGGGTTGAGAAATTAAAACTTAAGAATCAATTAATCCGTTAAAAAATTACCCGATCAAAATATGAACATAACGAAGACATAACTGTTTAATTGATTAATTATCAATCAATTCGACCGTGTAGTCCTTTGCGGCCACGGCCATGTCAACTGTATAGTACCTTAGCGGCAGTCGGCATGTCCACCATGTAGTCGTTCTCGGCCACCGCTGTGTTGTCTTAGCACCACCACAAAAGTGTCATGAAGACAAACAGCTTAAAGAAAAATAAGTAAACATCAAAAGTATAAAGAAACTTCAAATGTCTTTACCATAATGATAATGCTAAACCATAAATTGGCATACATACAGACATAAAACATATTCATTCAAAAGGTGCCGAGACCTCATTAAAAACGCCAGTAACGACAAATGTATGCACAAACCGCATGACCTATAAGTTATATAAGTAGATGATTCCACAAAAAGAGAACAGATTTAAGGCAGGCTAAGCACAAACCTCATGACCTTTAGTGTCAGAGATAATTTTGATTCACCATTGCCACTACTTTCATGCCCTAACATCATCACTCTGGCAACACCATCATCACGACTTTGTTGAGAAGGATCATCCGAATTTAAGTTATCTGAAGACTGTTGTTGCGGTGGAGGTTTGGGCCTCTGATATTGAGTAACATTAGTTTCTGGATGTGTAGTCCTTTGAGACCACGGGGCATGTCAAATGTATACTCCTTTGCGACAGTCGCCATGTCCACCGTGTAGTCCTTCTCGGCCACCGCTGCGTCTTTTGCTTGTTTCGCCTTCTCCGTCGTCACATTTGCCGCCTCATTCATCTTTTGTGCGTGTGCCCTCCTTGGTTTTCTGCGCGGTGTTAATCCATGTATTGGTAATATATATGATTGAAAACAGAGTACATGATTGTTTAGGATCATTCAATTCCTCCACCTATCACCAAAGATCTCATCTTTATCAATATCTGCACAAAACCATCCACAATCATAACAATAACAACATTCATTTAATCTCATAAAGTGAATACAAATACCTTTTGCCACTGACCCATCACCAAAGATTCAATCTTTATCATTGTTTTTAACAATAACAATAATCAATATATCCCAAAAACATTATATTTTTGTTAAAAGAATGTAACTATTTATGCCAGAAAAGTTTGTAAAGTCAACAAATTGGGGATATTAATTATTAAACCAATAACGAATCAGACAATGATTGCCTCAATACAACACAAGAATACAAAACAGGTAACATTGATGAAGGATTAATTAGAAACAGATATTTAATCAGACACAATATTAGGTCTGTTTTTCTAGAAGCAATGCAGTATATACCACCTTGAACAACGATCGTTTTGACTAAAAGGATTAATCAAAATAACATGTTCTCGTCGCCTGTTCCTGTTACTCTCAGTTTCGTTCTCCGTATCTTCGTTGTTTTCAGATTCGGACGAAGCGCGAAGAAGGATCTGGGAAGCCGCAATTGTTAGGGTTTATGCGATATGAACGAAGATTAGCATAATAATATGGTGGGGTGGGATTGGGTGTTTTTGACCATGGATCTGTGAAGAGGATGGAGTTAGGGTTTAGGGATAGAAGGCGTGTGGTGGTGAGGACGATGGTGTGAGAATATGTAGATGGAGGGCGACAGTGGCTGTGGGATAGCGGCATAGGTGATGCGTGGAGGTTGTTGGTGAAGGTCCATGTGTTTCTAGGGTTTTTTCTGAAGAGGATGAAAGCCAGATATCCTAACCATGTATCGATCTGATTATTTGTTTATCATTGGGGTTGGAGTTTTTTTTAAAAACTTATATACCCCATGCCATATTGGATGACAAGTGGCACACTCAAGGGGTAGAATGCACCATTGAGTGCCATGTCATCAAATTTGCTTTGGTTTATAATATGTATAGATATAGATATAGATATGATAACTTATGGCAGAGATTTGTTTAAGATAATAATAATAATAATAATAATAATAATAATAATATATTTTATTATATCATATTAGATATTTCAACCCGGGACGCTCCCGGGATAATCATATAATATAATCATATATAAGTGAATTAAAAAACATAGCTTCATATAGATTAAACCAGAATACACAAGATTATTGAAACTGTAAGTGATCATCAATCCCGTTCAGTGACGGTTAGGCGGTAGCTACACATGGGTTAATGATAATTGGTGTCGGCACTGGTTGTTGGTGATGGTTGATAGTAGTGTTTAGTGGTGGCTCGAAATGGTTATTGATGGTTTTAATGTAACAGAATGGTTTGTTGACGCATTATATTTCAACCTATGCAAGGTTGGAGGACGGTTGGTATTTAGCCGCAACCCTCACAGTATTTTCAAAATCTTGGTAGCTATGATGATGAAAGCGCATGTAGCCATAATAGTCGAAAAAATACTTTCTTTTGTTACAAAAAACATCAGTTAAATCTATTATTTGGGGCTGACCATGACTGATTAATACAACGTTGTTTTTTTAACACCTTCGATAAGTAATAATTGTGAACATTGGATCGCCGCGCAACACACGACAAAAAAAACTAGTTAATTTTAAATGAGGAAACCAAACCATAAATGTTAAACTCGGATATACCTTGAACTTGAAAAAACAATGGGGAATTGGATTTTAAAAATTCATATTTGCCTCGTTTGCTGACAATAATCTGTACTTAATAAATTCTCTACAAAAGTCATAACTTTAACGTATTGGCAGACAATGAACTTTTTAACTTTCAAATTCTTTTAGTTTTGAAGATGGATTAGTTTTCAGCTAACAAAAGTTCATTGCCGACCAATACTTTAAAAGTTGAGACTATTGTGGGGAATTTCTCAAGTATGGATTATTATCGGTCAACGAGACAAAGTTAGATTATTAAAATCCAATTCTCCTAAAACAATTAAATTTTGCATGAACATTTAACACTCAAGAGCTTCAAGACTTCAATATTGTTACACCCTTAGAGGGGATGAGGCTCCAAGGAAAAACAAATAGAATAAGGAAGATACGATGTCACACCCCACCTAGGCGGAAACACGGGGTGTAACCACGAAAGGTTTTCAAGCACAAGATATGAGCAAACATTCATATTTATTTATTTATAAAAGTACCAAACATGTTCGACAACAACCAATTTCACAAGATACATTTTAAAACCCTCTGCAGGGTCAAAAGTTTTGATGACACGATACGTGGTAGTCGTGAATGATTGCCCAATCGTACTCCAAGTTCCATCCATGACTTTGTTACCTAAAAAACATGCACAAAAACTTTGTCAACAAAATGTTGGTGAGTTCACGGGTTTTGTAAACAAAATATAAAGTTTAATTAAATCCTTGAATGACCCATCATTGTCTAGCCAAGAACAATGAAGATAAACTATCATGAGTCCATAACCAAACCTCGACGAGTGGTGCCTCGCACATCGCACAATAAAGGCAATGTATCGTCATAAAAAGAAATGCAAGCACTCTCATCTCGTATATATCCGGTTAGAGCGACTAACCAAAAGTGGGGGTGTCAACCTAATAGATCTATTCAAGCGTTTCTAGGCTAAATCCATAGCTAATGGTTATGATAAACTAATATATGAGGGCTTTGATGAGTACTCTAAACATATCGTCTCATGTACACCGGTCGGCTAGGAATTCATTCTAAAACTAGTAAACAATGCATGCTTTTCCCCAAAATATAAAACAATAAAAAGGGGCCGTGAGAACTCACTTCAAGTTCGCGTGTAATCTAGCAAAAGTGTACCTCCGACAACTAGGTATTTCATCATATATACATACATGGGTACCTTAGATTTATACAAATAGGTAATCCATGGTACTCGTGGTTCACCCAATCCTTAGTGGTATGTTCGTTTATCTTTCCTTGGTGACAACTATATTGCATGAAAATAATAGTTTGGATAGGAAAAATAGATCTTATTTCCTAATACATGTTACTTTTCATAAAGCATATGTTCCTTTTGAAAATGAGTCATTTAGATCACAACTACACTTAGTCTTTGTTATACGTACATACAAGTATCACATACACATGTATTCGCACCTACATATGCATACATCTATACTTATATCTACATATGTGTATTTCCACACATAACCATAGGTAGTTATATCCATGGAACCTACACTTGTACATACATACCCATATACATATGTATCTTGGTAGTCCATACACATTACTACCTATCCTTATGAGTTTATTTTATATACACACATACTATGTATATACACGCACGCATACATATGTATGTACACATATGGACCTTGTTTTCATTACTAGAGTAAAATAACACTATGACTTAGGTTTCTTACATGTCTAAACACATACACACGTGCGCACGTATATATATATATATATATATATATATATATGTCACACGCATACACACAGATATGTATGTATATTCACGCACACATACATATATACGCACACATACATACATATATTACATTTATGGTGATGTTTTGTTATGAAAGATAAATCATGAACTAAGGTGAACCATGTGATAACTAATCAAGGTAAAGAAGCAAAAGTGTTAAGGTTTATTCCTCCTAGTGGATCCAAGATAGAATGCAAGATGCTAGAATTCCTTAGTTGCTGCTAGAACTTTGATGGATGTGTGTGTGTGTGTCGCAAGCTAGGAGAGGGAAGGAAGAGTTTGTGGTGTGATGAATCTCCTAAACAAGGGCTACTTATATAGAGGTGGAGATGGGAAGGGATTAGGAAGGTGCTTAGCATTTTAGGAAGGTCAACTTCTATGATCTTTGAGATTAGAAGAATCTTTCCTTGTTTGGTTAACAAACTACTTTGTCTCAAATCTTACTAACATATCCCAAGTCTAAATCATATCTTAGATGGTGACTAATCTTAGGATTATGTTGTGTAGATACTAAGCACAAGTGACATATCAAGAGGTCAACTTTAGATTCAATCAACACATGCTTAATTAGGATTTGACTTAGATTAAAAAAAGAATTAAAGAGGGTATAGGGGTGGACGGTTTGGATGCAATAAGGAAGGGCCACCATTCTTTGTTTTAGGCAAGTATCTTATCATGGGTTTATGGTGCTTTGGAAGATCTACCTATTTTAGTGTGTGGTTCAATCACATTAGGCTTTCTAATCAAAGGATGTCTTAGCTTAACCATGATACATGATGGTGATATTACACTAGATTATGTTGGATTAAGATCTTATAATGTGACTAATCCAAGAGCTTAAGGTTCTACACCTTTCCATAATGTGACAACACAAATTTTTGTAGGTGATAAGATATGTTGTGATGTTTAAAAAAAAATGATTTGGTGTGGGTGCATGCGGGCGACGGCTAGGGAATCTCCAAGGGAGGTCAATGGTTAGCTAAATTGGGTTAATAATCTTCTATGTTTCCATGTGATTAAGAGATCTTCCTATATATGGGTAAAGTCTTAGAGTTGACTAAGAGGGTATGGAATCAAGGAACATAATCATGTCTTAAGATCTCCTTACTTAGTCAAGTGAAATGACCATACCTAGATTATGTTGGCACATAATCGTTGAAACCTTGACCATTCATAAGATCATTCTAGATCTTAATTAACATGTGCTTAAACAAGGTTGACTTCAAAAAAAAAAATATACGTATGGGGGGTGTTAGTGCCAAAAAAGGGAAGGAAAAGAAGCTTTAATATAAGTGGTAACCCAACATTCTCGATCCTAGTAGTTTAAGAAATCTTTCTAAATATAGTTAAGTAATCAAATCTTTAGGAATATTAAGATATGATACTTCATTTATGATGGAACAAAATGGATGTAAGAGTCTTGTATTAATTGTGTCTCATACTCCTTAGCACATGTGATATTCATGCTTATATACATGTGTGCCATGTATATATATACATATACATGTAGATATGTATGTTAGAAAAATACAAGTTTTCATACATAAATTATATAGCACTTCCCATTGTCTTATTAAATAAATGGGCTTTTATACATGTTTTTGGAAAATAGTTCGTAGTCGTTTAAGTTCGTGTCACCAAAATTCGTTGATATGTGTGAAATTATACTCGTTCGGACATTGCTAGACATTCTCGGGGGACTTATGCATATAGAATGATATGAATTATGCATAGAAAATTAAATGTTGACTAGAAAGTGTATGGATTTTGACATGGTAAAGTGGCAGGTGTCACATACGAACTGGGGCAATTTTCTCTGTTTTCTTTTTCATTCAACAACCTAGCCTTTAGAGTTTATCGGTGTAATGGCAGTGCTCATGACCACTTATCCCATTCATAAGATCATTCTAGATCTTAATTAACATGTGCTAAAACAAGGTTGACTTCAAAAAAAATATACGTATGTGGGGGGGGGGGGGATTAGCGGCAGAAAAAGGGAAGGAAAAGGAGAGGAAAAGAAGCTTTAATATACGTGGTAATCCAATAGTCTTGATCCTAGTAGTTTAAGGAATATTGCTAAATATAGTTAAGTCATCAAATCTTTAGGAATTTTAAGATATGATACTTCATTTATGATGGAACAAAATGGATCTAAGAGTCTTGTATTAATTGTGTCTCATACTCTCTAGCACATGTGATATTCATGCTTATATACATGTGTGTCGTGTATATATATACATATACATGTAGATATGTATATTAGAAAAAATACTAGTTTTTCATACATAAATTATATAGCACTCCCCATTGTATTATTAAATAAATGGGCATTTATACATGTTTTTTGGAAAATAGTTCGTAGTCGTTTAAGTTCGTGTCACCAAGATTCGTTGATATGGGTGAAATTATACTCGTTCGGACATTGCTAGACTTTATCGGAGGACTTATGCATATAGAATGATATGAATTATGCATAGAAAATTAAATGTTGACTAGAAAGTGTACGGATTTTGACCTGGTAAAGTTGCGGGTGTCACATACGAACTGGGGCAATTTTCTCTGTTTTCTTTTTCATTCAACAACCTAGCCTTTAGAGTTTATCGGTGTAATAGCAGTGCTCATGACCACTTATCCCATTCATAAGATCATTCTAGATCTTAATTAACATGTGCTTGAACAAGGTTGACTTCAAAAAAAAAATATACGTATGGGGGGGGGGGGGGGTTAGCGGCCTTAAAGGGATGGAAAAGGAAAGGAAAAGAAGCTTTAATATAAGTGGTAATCCAACATTTTTTTTATCCTAGTAGTTTAAGGAATCTTGCTAAATATAGTTAAGTCATCAAATTTTTTTTTGGAAGGCTAATTTCATTAAAACACAACACCCGGGCGATAATCTCTAAGATAGAGACTACCGGAAACCGGAAAGGATTACATCAACGAAATAGAAAAATTACACCATTTTCGCCAATCTATGCTACCCTCTTTATGCCTATACTTGAACCACAGAAACGTCATCGACTTGACATCCGAAAACAAATGAGCGTTGTTAACCTCCAATCCGTTGAAGATCTTATCATTTCTAGCCTTCCACAATCGCCAACAAGCGGCAATGATTATGCCATAAACAATTTCCTTCTTTTTCGCAGTCATGGGTAAGCCGTCCATGATACGCAAAGCATCCGCAAGAGAGAATACAAAAAACCGAGGGATGTTACACCAGTTTGCAATAGCATCCCAAAGCGCTCCCACAATCCGGCAACCCGTAAACAAGTGATCAACCGTCTCTCCATATTCGCTACAAAGATCACACAACTCGTTTTCGACGTACACGTGCCGGCGAATAAGAGCCTCTTTGGTAGGGATGCGATTCATACTAGCCCTCCACATAAAGATATTGCATTTGCGCGGAATCCATTAACACCATTGAAAAACATTATTATCATCCGATTGTATGCTTCTATTCAGCCATTTGCGCATCTCCTGAACCGAGTAAGTCTTTGCAGCGCCTGCATTCCATGTCCAGCTATCCTTTTGGTCGGTCAAGTGGACGCTAGCCAATAAACGGTGACAAGAAATCAGCTCCTCTCTTTCCAAGTCAGTTTCCGGGTAACGTTTCCAGTCCCAACACACACTGTTCTGAGCGCTGCTGCCAATCAAACGGTCTGCTACATTGCAGCGCTTATTTTGCTCTAACCGGAAGATATTGGGGAATACCATCTTCAAAGGATCCGTAGTTAACCAAGGATCGATCCAGAACTTAATGTCCGAACCATCTCCCACTACTCCTCTAAACAAATTCATAAAAGCGTTGCCCTCCACTTTAAGTTTATACCCGGCTCGAACCAAGTTAGACCACGCGCCTGGAAAACGATAATTGCATTGGATAGACTCCCACGTTCTAGGCGAACCATGTATAGCATCCACAACTTTCCTCCATAAAGCGGCATTAGATAGCCTATAACGCCATAACCATTTCAACATAAGCGCTAAGTTATTATCCTCCAGATTCGAGAGCCCCAACCCACCGTCCTTAATGTGTCTCGTGACTTTATCCCAAGCGACCCAATGGATTTTGTTCTTCTCGTCACACCCACCCCATAAAAATCTCTTAATTATCACCTCCAACTTGTTTATGACCGACACTGGAGCCTTGTACAATGAGAAATAATACATAGGTAAGCTCCCCAAAACCGATTTAATAAGGGTCACCCTACCCGCCATAGAGACAATAGCCGCCTTCCAAGAGGACAACCGTTTCCTGAAAATGTCTATTATTGGATCCCAATTGCTAATCCGGTTCATATTAGCGCCTACTACAATGCCCAGATATTTAAACGGAAAGGACCCGGAATTACACCCCAAGCCGCTTGCAAATTCTTGCACCTCCTCGGCTCCCCTTCCTAAACCAAACAAGTTAGACTTGTTCAAATTTATTCGGAGACCCGAGCACATATGGAAGATGCGAAGAATTCTTCGGACCGCATTCGAGTTACCAATGGACCATTCACCCATCACCAGGGCGTCGTCAGCATAAAGCAAGTGAGAAACAATAGGGCCGTCAATGCTAAACCGAACTCCATGAAACAAACCATTGTCGCAGGCCGTTCTAATCAACGAGGATAAACCTTCCATAACAATCAAAAATAAGAACGGAGAAACTGGGTCACCTTGTCTAATCCCCTTCTGACAGCTAAACTCGAACGTTGGAGAACCGTTTACTAACACCGAAGAGCGAGCCGAGCTAAGCACCCCTTCAATCCAATTACACCATCTAGTTGGAAAATTCATTTGTTGCATCACAGAAATCAAAAAACTCCAGTTAACGTTGTCATACGCTTTCTCGAAATCAATCTTCAAGAAAAATAAATCTCTCCCCGTCTTCTTCGCCCAAGACAATATCTCGTTAATAATAAGCGGGCCGTCCAGAATGTACCTCCCGGCCAGAAACGCTGACTGAGTCTCATGAATAATGCTGCCCATCACCTTTTGATGCGATTAGCAAGGATTTTAGAAATCACCTTACTAATCACACCAATCAGAGTAATGGGGCGGTACTCGTTCAAGGTCACCGGGTCTTTAGTTTTAGGAATAAGGGTGATAAACGAGGACCCCACTCCACGTCTGATTTGACCTGTTTCAAAGAATTCCTGCAACATTTTAAGAAAATCGTTAGCAAAAAGCGGCCAAAACGCTTAATAAAACGGAAGTTAAAGCCATCCGGGCCGGGTGCCTTGTCACTTCCGCACTCAAAAACTGCCATTTTAATTTCAGCTTCAGAAAAAGGAATAATCAAACCCTCGGCTTCAACCTCGTTCAGCTTTTTCAAACCGTTACAATCCAGCTCAGGTCTAACCGTCATTTCTTCGACAAAACGAGTTCTAAAAAAACTGCAAACCGCTTTCTTCACTTCGGTCGGCTTAAAAATCCACTTCCCATCGACACTTAAACCCGGAATACTGTTGGAGACCCTCCTCATGTTAACACAACCATGAAAAAAACTAGTATTCTCATCGCCTTCTTTGGCCCAACGAACCCTGGCTCTTTGCTTTACGTCTCTCTTAGCCAATTCCTCCACCTCCTTCAGGCGATTTATGGCTTCTTCAAAAACCCATGTTTCAGCTTCGGTCCAGTCTCTAATATCTAACACCTCATCAAGGTCCCTTATTTCAGCTTTCAAACTATCCTCCTCCTCCGTTTCTATAAGCGACCATTTCTTTTTCCACTCCAAAATCTTGTTTTTCAATAACCTGAACTTGCTTTGTAACCCTATTTGGGCCGAACAGTTACCGAGAAGCATAATATCAAGTTGACTAACCTGTTCCACCAGTTCACCCAAACCATCTCTTTGAAGCCACGAATCGAAGAATCTAAACGGTTTAGGACCAAAGTTCCGCGCTTCAACTTTCAACACTAGAGGACAATGATCCGATTCTTCCCTTGCCAAGGCACGATACTCCGCATTAGGCCAAGTATTAACCACATTCGCCGATACTAAGATGCGGTCTATGCGACTACACTTGTTTCCAGAAATAAAGGTGAACTTCCTACCCTTTAGAGCGAATTCAAGAAGTTGAACTCGATCAATAAAATCATTAAATTCGTTTGAAACCAAAGCATTGAACTTCGAATTTCGTCGTTCGGACCTATCGCGCACACAATTAAAATCCCCCGCTACCACCCAAAAAGCATCGTCTTGGGCAATCACTCTCTCAAGTTCTTCCCACAACAAGCGTTTATCTTTAAGTTTTTGAGGCGCATACCAATTCACTATAGCGAACCCTTTCCCGTCATCTTTAGAATTACCTTGAACAAACAAGAAGTGACGATGCTTGACCACGTTAGTAACCGTAAATCTCGTAGGATCCCACAAAGACACCAAACCACCGGATCTACCGGTAGCACCAACCCACTCATGCTCGAAAGAGCCTCTACCCCAGAAACGACTTAAATCGACGCCCTCAAGAGACGCAAATTGAGTCTCTTGAAGCATTATAAAACCCACTTCATTAGCCATTTTAAGATTTCGTATCCACTTACCTTTATCTTCGTTCCCCATACCAAGAATGTTCACAGATAGGAAGTTCATTGATCAACACATTGAAATCCTTCGTTAACGATTGTCTGTGCCAACTCGTTTGAGAATTTATCCATGTTCCTAACACCCAAACTTTCAGCCATCAAAATAGTTTCATCCCTCTCTTTGGTGATTACCACATTATCACCACCAAGTTCACAGCCATCCAAAGACATAGAATGATCCCCTTCGGCCTTTTCCTGAGAATTACGGATCACATCGCTGCTATCCTCATTCTCAAGAGCTCTCTGTCCTTCGTTAACTGTGTAAATAAACCGGTCTAGATCGAACATATCCTCACCTTCTCGTTGTCTCTTTTTCGGTCTATCGTTCCCAACCGGAGACGCTGATTTGTTTCTAGTGCCTTTCTTCCTGTTGAAACCCTTTCTTTTTTTCATTGCCGAACCACCCACTTCTTTAGAAACTCCATCGTTGCTATCTAAAACCACCATTTCCTCGAGACCCACTCCATTAATTCCACTGTTGTCCGGCTGTGCAACATTTAAGTCAAACGCTTGTTCGTCTACGTGAACTGTTTCCGAACTAGTTTGCGCCTCTTCCGTCGTTACATCCTCCTCAAAAGACATTAAACAATCAGGTATCCAGTCTGCCACTTCCTCCTCCACCCATACCTCGAACTTGGACGCCTTCCAATTCAAAACAACTTTCTGGTTAACCCTATCCAAAGCCGAACGTGAAATGCCTACACATGCTACACACAAGTCCCCATCTTCCTCAGGAAATATCGCTGGCTGCACTACTGAACCAAACTTTGCTGCTACCTCATCAAATACCTTGGAACAAGCTATACTCAACGGAACTCCTCGGATCTTAATCCAAGCGATCCTCGAAACCTGAAAAATTTGGCCATACCACTCTTCAAGTAACTCAACGTAACCGCCCCATTCATCTTTTCTGGACGTAAAAGCCTTCTTCTTATCACTGTTATCGAAGACTAACATAGCACATAAGCCCCCAACATACTTTATCTCTACTTCGACAACTCCCAGATTCTTAAGCCAAACCCTAAGTGTAGTTAAGGCTTCCAAACTCTTCAAGTGAAGAATCACTGCCCGATCAAACCAATCACCAAACGCTACAATTGAATGATCCACATTAATCTCAACAACCTCTCTTATCGGCGCTTCTTTGTTTAGTCACGTGTCCTTAAAAGTTCTTCGATCTTCCACGTTCACATCCATATCAACCGGTTCTTCAACTCTCACTTTCTCCTTATCCTCCTGTTGTATCTCCTTTTCTTTCACCGGTTGCCAAGTTTTTTCAACATTCCTCGGAATTTCTTTCCCGTCCACAAACATAGCCGGAACTATGTAAAGTTTATACGAACCGATCCAAACGTCTTTTAAATCTGCGACTAAATCATTCATGTTCCGACCCGTATTAAACGTAACAAAGCCAAACCGTTTGCCTAACCGATCAAGCTTACGTGCTATGTACGTACCTTTTACGTCGCCGTACCCTTTCAAAACCCTAGCCAGATCCGCTGAAGAACACCCTTGCGGAAGGTTTGAGACGAAGAACTTGACTCCCCCAGTTGAATCATTGGATCGATGACTGTTTCTGTTATCCCTACCTTTCTTAGATGGAGCCTTGTACCACTGATCAACCTTGTAACGATCCCTTGCCGCCATGCACGAAGATGAAACCCTAGTTCGCCTCCTATTCGCCTCCTATTTTCTCGGTGACTAGTTAAGTCATCAAATCTTTAGGAATATTAAGATATGATACTTCATTTATGATGGAACAAAATAGATGTATGAGTCTTGTATTAATTATGTCTCATACTCCTTAGCACATGTGATATTCATTCTTATATATATGTGTGTCGTGTATATATATACATATACATGTAGATATGTATGTTAGAAAAATACTAGTTTTCAGAGATAAATTATATAGCACTTCCCATTGTATTATTAAATAAATGGGCATTTATACATGTTTTTGGAAAATAGTTCATAGTCGTTTAAGTTCGTGTCACCAAGATTCGTTGATATGGGTGAAATTATACTCGTTCGGACATTGCTAGACTTTCTCAGGGGACTTATGCATATAGAATGATATGAATTATGCATAGAAAATTAAATGTTGACTAGAAAGTGTACGGATTTTGACCTGGTAAAGTGGCGGGTGTCAAATACGAGCTGGGGCAATTTTCTCTGTTTTCTTTTTCATTCAACAACCTAGCCTTTAGACTTTATCCGTGTAATGGCAGTGCTCATGACCACTTATCCCATTCATAAGATCATTCTAGATCTTAATTAACATGTGCTTAAACAAGGTTGACTTAAAAAAAATATACGTATGGGGGGTGGGGGGTTAGTGGCCGAAAAAGGGAAGGAAAAGGAGAGGAAAAGAAGCTTTAATATAAGTGGTAAACCAACATTCTTGATCCTAATAGTTTAAGGAATCTTGCTAAATATAGTTAAGTCATCAAATCTTTAGGAATATTAAGATATGATACTTCATTTATGATGGAACAAAATGGATGTAAGAGTCTTGTATTAATTGTGTCTCATACTCCTTAGCACATGTGATATTCATGCTTATATACATGTGTGTCGTGTATATATATACATATACATGTAGATATGTATGTTAGAAAAATACTAGTTTTCATACATAAATTATATAGCACTTCCCATTATATTATTAAACAAATGAGCATTTATACATGTTTTTGGAAAATAGTTCGTAGTCGTTTAAGTTCGTGTCACCAAGATTCATTGATAAGTGTGAAATTATACTCGTTCGGACATTGCTAGACTTTCTCGGGGGACTTATGCATATAGAATGATATGAATTATCAATTATGCATAGAAAATTAAATGTTGACTAGAAAGTGTACGGATTTTGACCTGGTAAAGTAGCGGGTGTCACATACGAACTGGGGCAATTTTCTCTGTTTTCTTTTTCTATCAACAACCTAGCCTTAAATACTAAAACAAATACATGAGAATATTGGAAACGTGCAACAATGCAAGAAATGAAAACATGGGACTACTAACTAATAATTGCATGCATGAAATAAAGGAAACGCAACACATAAGACAGTTAACTAATCCCACTAACTCCAAAAGTGCAGCCATAACTCTTTGACCAATTCATGGGTCATGGTCTTGCTTTTGGGTCTTGGATAACTCCGAAAGTGCAAATGGGTCTCGGGTCGGTATCGCATCAACTATCTTGGGTGAGGATCGCTTACACAATCCATGTTACAGGACACTAATTTGCTTTTACGATCTTTTTCTGCTTGCAAACAATGCCTCAGATCAGTCACCACGTCTTTCATGGTTGGCCTTTTGATGGATGAGGGGAAAACACAAGCCATTGCAGTTTCTCCTACCTTCCTGACTGTATTGATGTCAAAATTGCCCTCTAATCTGGAATCAGTTATAGTTTCAACATTTCCATTTTCAATTGGTGACTTACACCATTTAACAATATTTTCACCATTTATTATTGCTTTTCGGCCCGTAATCAACTCCAGTAATAACACCCCGAAGCTATACACATCACTTTTCTCTGTCAACCTACGAGTTGAGTAATACCTGCATTTAATGTTTCAACCACAAATTGTAAGCTTATATATATATTAAACTTTCTCAATGTAAATTAGATGAGTAAACACAAGAAAAGAAAACACTAGGAAAGCCTATTATTGCCTTAAAAATGTTTAAGAGAAAAACTCACTCAGGGTCAAGGTACCCAAGAGTGCCGGCAACATTTGCTGAGGATACATGGCTGGCATTTGCAGTAGGAAAAGTTCTGGACAGCCCAAAATCTGACAGTTTTGCCTTGAAACCTTCATTCAACAATATGTTTGAAGGCTTTACATCTCTATGGACTATTGGCGGCGTGCAGCCATGATGCATGTATGCTAGCCCTATGATATAGATTCATGCATGTAAAAGCAGCTTATGCTTAAAAAACCCAATCGATCAGCAGAATCTAGTATTTAGTAACCTGATTAATTAATTACCTTCTGCGGCATCACATCCAATTTGTAACCTTCTTTCCCAGCTCAAAAGATTTGGACGTCCATCTGATCCATTAAATTAAATGTGAAGCAAATCAGCTGAAGACAAAGGACATTAGAATCTTAACTAGCAACCAATTACCATATAGATGCTTTTCCAAGTTCCCATTAGCCATAAATTCATATACGACTGCCTTGTGCTCGTGGTCATTGCAGTACCCAATGAGTGAAGTTATGTTTGTATGATAAATTAACATCAGGAGCTTGACCTGTAGACAAAAATTTCTTAGTCTTCCATGTTATGACTCATCTTCTTAATATGATAAATTAACATCAGGAGCTTGACCTGTAGACAAAAATTTCTTAGTCTTCCATGTTATGACTCATCTTCTTAAGTTTAAGTTTGAACAAGTATCTCTTGTTGTGAAAGCATTATTGAAATTAATCCCATTGCATTGATATCTTGGTTACTTGGTCAAACTTAACTATTGAGTTATTATTTCATGTGTTTTGGTCATTACAAATGCAATTATGTTTATGTCAGGCAGGTTGTATATAAAAGCTCAGGTCATGTGTTTAGTGATCTGGTCGTAAGGGAAGGAAACGGCGGGAACAATCACAATGTCAAAGTAAGTTGTTTAGCAGTTTTAGCATAACTGCATATCAACCATTGCGACGTTTCCCTTATCATCGAAGTTCGATGCATCGTGTGTAGCGTCTATAATAACAAAGTCAAAGCTTGAGGCAAAAGTTGTGTTCTTGATAATGTTTTAAAAACTGGTTTTTTAATTATACCGGATTTGGCTAAAAATGGTTTAACCGGTTGTACCGCGTTGTACCGGGTGGTTCAATCGGGTTGATTAGTTAGCTATATAATTTCATAGATTAAAACATTAACACAAAAAATAATCTAAAAGTACATAATTACATACTAAAATACTATCAAATAGTTAATCAATAATTAAATATAATTCAAAAGATAATCAAAAGTTTTTAATTTTTTAAAAGTTATTCCTTACTAAAAAAATAATCTAAAAATAACCCAAAAACTAACCTACGCCGGTACCGGTATAGCGGTTCAGACCGGTATACCGGATTTTACCGGCGGTATAAAATCGACACTGTTTCACATATCCGGAGTGTTTCGTACCAGACTGTTTCACATATTTACCGGTTTTTAAAACATTGGTTCTTGATCTTCTTGTTAATATGTTGTGTGGTTCACTACTAGAAAATTGGCTCTTTTGCTACAAAATTTTCTTACGGAAAAAATGTGTCACAAATTTTGACAAAATTGCTACTAATTTGTGACGAAAAAAACACTCTTGTTTTTTGGACAAATTTGCTACACAATAGCGACCAATACTTTGAAAATTGCGTAAGAAATGCATAGGAATTGTGTCACAAATTTCCTACACCATATTTTCGTAAGAAGTATGTTGAAAATTGCGTAGCAAATGTGTAGTAATTTGTTTCCGACGAGGGTTTTACTAACATCAAGGTTTTGTTAAAAATGCGTCACAAATTTGATTTCAAGGTGATTTGTGACGCATTTTAAACAAAATCTTGAGGTTAGAAAAACCCACGTTGGAAACCAATTACTACACATTTGCTACGCAATTTTCAACGTATTTCTTACCAAAATATGGTGTATGAAATTTGTGACGCAATTCCTACGCATTTCTTACGCAATTTTCAAAGTATCGGTTGCTATTGTGCAACAAATTTGTCCAAAAAATAAGGGTGTTTTTTTCGTCACAAATTAGTAGCAATTTTGTCAAAATTTGTGACGCATTTTTTTTCGTAAGAAAATTTTGTAGCAAAAGAGCCACTTTTCTAGTAGTGATCCACTACTAGAAAAGTGGCTCTTTTGCTACACAAGTTTCCTACGAAAAAAATGCATCACAAATTTTGACAAATTTGCAACTAATTTGGGACGACAAAAAACACCTTTATTTTTGGACAAATTTGCAACACAATAACGGCTAATACATTGAAAATTGCGTAAGAAATGCGTAGGAATTGCATCACAAGGTTTTTCTAACATCAAAGTTTTGTTGAAAATGCGTCACAAATTTGATGCAACGAAACCTTGATGTTAGAAAAACCCTCGTCGGAAACCAAATACTACACATTTATTATGCAAATTTCAATGTATTTCTTATGAAAATATGGTGTGGGAAATTTGTGATGTAATTCCTACGCATTTCTTACACAGTTTTTAAAGTATTAGTCGTTATTGTGTAGAAAATTTGTCTAAAAAATAAGGGTGTTTTTTGTCGTCCCAAATTAGTAGCAATTTTGTTAAAATTTGTGACGCATTTTTTCCGTAGGAAACTTGTGTAGCAAAAGAGCCACTTTTCTAGTAGTGCATGTTCATCATTTTGTAGGATTTGGCTTAATTAAGTAGCCTTTCTATCTGAAATTGTATTGATAGTTTTATTTGTAAATTACCTCGGCTTGAAATTCCTTGTAACCTTGAGAAGATGATTCAGAAAGCATCTTCACGGCAACTTGTTTATCCTCATAAAATCCATGGAACACCCCTCCAAAACCTCCTCTTCCAATTTCATTCTGGAAGTTGTTAGTAATACCCGCAACCTCAGAATACGTAAACCGTTGTTTTCTGGGTATAAAACTCTCATCCCTTTTGATCAATTCTGAAGTCGTTAATTGTAAATTTAATATCTCCTCCCTTTTGATCAAAGCTGGGTTCGTTAATTCAAATTTGTGTAAGTACTTGTCCATTTAAGACTAGAAGATATAAATTTGTTATGTGATATATGATTACAATGTTAAGAATACTACAACCTTTTTTTTCTCTGTCGTTTAACTAGCCATACGATGACAAGTGACAACAATACCACGATGGCTAAAGCAATGGCTATGGCTGCAACCAGAAAACGTGCTTTTTTATGCTTATTGTTTCCGCATGAACCATCTTGACAAGAACTTTTATCTTCATCACTGCTTTCTTCAATACTGATTATGTAAGTGAACTATGTTAGAACAAGTGAGGTGAATGTTGATTTATTTTTTTCTTTCTTTATTAACACAAGTATCAAACCTCAGCAACAGTGACCCTTTCTTCTGTTTTGCTAGAAGTTGTGCTGGAAGTGGTTTTGTGAAGTTGTTTCCGGTTAAGTTGCTACAAGAAAGACCATGCAAGATTATTATGCATCTTGTTAAAACTTAATTATTTCGATCTTATATTGATAACCAGGTGACTTACAGAATCTTCAAGTTGTCAAGTTGAGCAAGAAATTTCGGCACATTTCCTGTCAAGTTATTGTAGGACAAGTCCCTAAAACAAAAATAAATAAATAAATAATCAGATTGTACATCATGAGTTTAGTATGTTAAAGACTAAGAAAACCTATGAGAGAACTAACAATGATTTTAACATAGTGAGATTAGCCAAGGCTGTAGCAATCTCTCCATTCAAGCCCCTAGAAGACAGGTTCCTGCACCAAGTACATGTGTAGTGGTTTTAGATTACGAACGAATGTGCCCATTTAAAAATCCCACTCATAGGGTCTGGGGAGGGTGTGGGATGAAGTCAAACATTTCCTCTCTATCCCACAAGATAGAGAGGCTATTAAGACAGAGACAACCGACTCAAAGTAACATTTTTTTTCTTTTGTGATATGCAGTTTATAATAGCCCAGAGGACAAGAAGTATTATTATACTACCAATAACACTTAAAAAATGTATTATTCAGTGGTGGTTGTGAAATTGAATACATACAGGGATATGATGTTAGCTGCCCCCTGATCACTATAGTTGCAGTTGAGACCAACCCATGCTTGAGGAACACAGGGATCTCCTTGCCAGTTTAGTTTTAGTAACCCATAAGTTGACTTGGTACTCCAGATTACGGAAGCTCAAATATTTAACAAACAATGTAAGATTATGGAAAGAACGCGATATATAGAAGCATGATCAATTATCACTACTAGAAAAGTGGCTCTTTTACTACAAAATTTTCTTACCGAAAAAATGTGTCACAAATTTTGACAAAATTGCTACTAATTTGTGACGAAAAAAAACACCCTTATTTTTTGGACAAATTTATTACACAATAGCGACCAATACTTTGAAAATTGTGTAAAAAATGCGTAGGAATTGCGTCACAAATTTCCTAAACCATATTTCCGTAAGAAATGCATTGAAAATTGCGTAACAAATGTGTAGTAATTGGTTTCCGACAAGGGTTTCTAACCTCAAGGTTTTGTTAAAAATGCGTCACAAATCAACTTGAAATCAAATTTGTGATACATTTTTAACAAAACCTTGATGTTAGAAAAACCCTCATCGGAAGCCAATTACTACACATTTTCTACGCAATTTTCAACGTATTTTTACGAAAATATGGTGTAGGAAATTTGTGAATCTATTTCTACGCATTTCTTACGCAATTTTCAAAGTATTGGTCGCTATTGTGTAGCAAATTTGTCCAAAAAATAAGAGTGCTTTTTTTTCGTCACAAATTAGTAGCAATTTTGTCTAAATTTGTGACGCATTTTTTCGGTAGGAAAAGAGCCACTTTTCTAGTAGTGTATTGTTATAATATTTGAAGGTGCCGAATGTACTAAAATTAAACAAAATATATATTACCATCTTTGTCATCTGTTTGGTTTTGCCGGACCTGCATCAAATTAAAAACCTCTAATGCATTTAAGATAGGAGGGAGGGTTGAATTTAAGGTGTTATTTATTATAAGCGTATAGCTTGATGAACCAGAATATATTTCACTTCGGATTGTGCTCATGTTCGTTGACACCAGAAATGGTCCATTCCGTTTGCCATTAATATAAATGTTGACTTCTCTCTTCTGATTGGTTTCGAGTTTTTGAACTTCAGCAAGGTAAATATAGAAAATACACTCATCGGCAGTATTAAGCGGTTTGAACGAAAATACTATGGCCCCTTTAGAGTTTATCGGTGTAATGGCAGTGCTCATGACCTTTGATGGCACTTGTTCCACATTATTAGGCCCTAAAGTAACTCTATCAGAAGTCTGCACTGCTTTACAGCCCTCCAAAGATATTGGTTCCCACAATCTATCATACCTGTCATCATCATACCTGATTCAGAAAGAAAAAAAAAGATATAATAATGCAACAGTTGTCATAACTTATGAAATTAACTTTAAGAGATTCAAAATATTGCTGACCCCATAAATACATCTGCACCAAAATTTAGGTGACCCGTGAAGCAGAATAATGATTTTTTTTGGTATTCATACATGGTGATATCCAAAGGTCTTAGTTCTAATGATGTAATGTAAGGGGATCCATCGCCTGTGTTAACGAGGCAAACATTTATGTAATCTGATGAGGTGAGGTGTATAAGCTCATAGTAGATAGCATTGGCTGGTTTGGAATTAACGTGTGTAGTCCAATACTCGGCTCCAAGATAAAGATCAAATAGTGGGGCTGGACCTTTATCACCACCATAAACGAACATGGCCCTTATCAAATACCTGTTGTTCTTCCCTTTCTGGGGTCTGAGAGTGTAACAGTTCCATTCATTTTCAGGAAAGCTTCTATGACTGCGGTACGCACGTGGGAAATAGTTATTGGGATGGATGGTATCATTCGTCGCCCCACTGTCTATAAAGCCGTCATCTGAAACATAATTTACGCCTTTTTCTGTGTACTTCGTCCCTGGCGGACTTCCACAATCTAGGCTAATGAAACCTGCATGCTAACAAAAGGTTACTAAAATATTTATTAAAACAAAATACGAAAGTTACATCACAATAGAAGGTAGACGGGCAACAAAGTGCGCCGCCACCCCTTTTTAGTGATTGTTTTAGAAAATTGTTTGGCCAATATGACTGACTATTTAGGCAATGTTCCCAGAAAAGAATAGAAGTGAAGTGTACCATTTTGAGCATAAATCATAGCAGCTGCATGAAGAAGCACAAGAGATAACAATATTCTCATGTCTAGTGCTACTCAACAAGCCTTCAATACTATTTAACAAAGTTTTGTAAGGAAAGTTGGTAAAAGAGGAGCATCACCCCTTGTCATATATATAGATCAGTAGATCACACATAAGTTTCATCCTCAGTTCCTTGAGTTCCATAAAATACACCAAAGCAGCCCTTTATCTTTCACAAAAGCTCCTTTCATCCTCTGCTTAACGCCAAATTCTATTCAACTATTCTACACTCCCTTTTTTCATTAAAAAAATGGATGGCCAAGGTGCTTCCTCATCAAAAGAAAACAAAATGTTTTGGAAATTTTAGTAAAAATGGATTTATATATCACCAAATAATTTGGACACAATAGTTGTATGTATATGTATTATACAAATATTATTTCGGGATTTGAATACTACCTTCTGAGAGCATCACAGCGTACCAAACCACGTCTAAAATTGAGCTAACATGACGTAGATGTCGCTGCTCAAAGTTGTACGGTTAAAAAAACCAAATAAGAGAAAAATAGATTAAGTCTTGTCACCCATATAGGTGGGATGACAAAACTTGAAGTGAGTATATAAAGTGGATCACTCCTTAGGAATTTTTTCCTTAAAGACAAACACTAGTGGGGACCCTTAAGCGCTCTTGGCGTGGACGCAATGTGGCGTTTTATTATTTTGAAAGTTGGTTCAAACGGCTTGATTCATGTTCGAATGAGCCAAGTTTTTCCTTAGTGGGGACCCTAAAGCGCTCTTGGCGTGGACGCAATGTGGCACTTTGTATCTTTGAAAGTTGGTTTGAACGACTCGATTTATGTTGGAATGACCCATGTTTTGGGTTGGGTGCAGGCCAGTTAGTTAAAACGACTGATGACGTCAGCGGGAGAATCTGTTGACGTCAACAACTGCTAAACGACGTTAGGAGCAATTGTTTGGGCCACGTTCAGTTGTTTGGCCTCCAATAGTTGTTTGGTTCGCTGATCAGTTGTTTCTTTGACATCAATCTTTAGGGCCATGACTAGTTGTCCGGTTTGAGCAGTTGTTTGGACCTATTTAATTCCGCTAAAGAAGTCTCGTGGATGTTTAATTCCTTAGGCTGGTCGGAGTTGGAGCCAGGGAAGGTTCAGTGAGACCCGGCCCTGTCCGGGCACAACACCAACCCCCGAAACTAAGGGGGTTTTTTCACCAAGTTACTTTGCGGTGAAAGAAACTACACTAGTGATGAAATTCATCACAAGTTTTTTTGGACATAGAATCAAAGAGCGAGATCTTTGAGGGATGTTCAAGGTAAACATGGAGGAATCCCCGACGGACTCGGAAGAAGTCACCATAGAGGTTACTCAAATTAACTACTATTTTGAGTAGGTTGACGAGTTCGAGTACGTGTCAGCGTGGCAATTGCAACGACTTAATTATACTTAAATTTTAGTTTATGTGTTTTTTAGCTTAATGTTTTATTTTATTTTATTGTAATGTTTTTTATTTGAGTGAATTAGTATTTGCGTCCATGTATTATAGTGATTTTAACTACTTAAATCTGAAGTCCAAAACTTTAACTATATGAGTCCTTGGTTGAAAATTAACTAACATGTTGAGTCCAATTGACTAACTTCGTTAATCAAGTCAGTTAAGTACAAGGATATTTCAACCATTTTGCACTTAGGTACAACCCTATGATGCATAAGGTACAAGAAACAAGTCTTTAATGCATAAAGCTGGTTTTAATAATATATATAAAAAATATTATATATCTACATATATATGTAGATATAACATACAAACACACCTGTAACTTTGTTTTCCCCACCCCTACCCTAACCGGCCACCCCGCCCCACCACCATAAACTGCTGCACCACCTCACCACCACCAACGCACCTCCACCACCGCACCATACCCACCTCACCACCACCACCACTACACAACCTCACACACACACTTACATACACAATATGTCCCCCACCCGACCGTACCACCACTGCACCATAAACCACCTCCACCCCACCACTGCCTCACCACCACCCACCACTGTACACACCACCACCATCATAGAACCCCCACTGTAAACTACAATCGCTCCACCACCATTGTAAGCCCCACACCCACTTGCAGACACAATCTCTCCCTCACTCGCTTATCTCACCACCACTACACCTTCATCACCACCTTTCTAGCATCATTTCGATCTTAACCGTAGCCCAAATCTGGATTTGAACCCTAATCCCCAAACAAAAACGGATGGAAACTCAAAAACCCTAACATGCTAGCACTATCCCATCATAGTTCACTCCATCACCACCCAAAAATTCAAACCTTGCTTTTGATAAAAGTGAGAGATGATTTGTGTGTGTGCAGATCTGTGTTTTGTGTGTGTATGCAGAGAGGAAAGAGAGAGACAAAGAGAGTAGGATTATTATAATATATAATAAAGTATAATATTTATTAAGTAGAGGTATTTTTGTCTTTTCGCTGAAAGTTAACAGACTTAGTTAACGGAGTTAGAAAGTAGCACTCAAATGGTTAGTTAGTTTCCCGCTAGGGACTCAAGCAGTTAAAGTTTTGAAATTTGGATTCAACTAGTTAAAACCACTATAACACACGAACTCCAATAGTAATTCACTCTTTTTATTTTAAAATGTGATGTTTTATTTGTTTGCAATGTTTTTTTATTTTAAATAGTTATGTTTAAAAATAATAATAAACTAAAGGTGATGTGGAGGCCACCCAGTCACCGTAAACGCCACCACCACCACCCCATCCATAATTGGTTAAATAACAAAAAAATGAGTTGGATCCACGTATCGGTTCATGCCCCCTTCAAGAGCATGACCACACCATGTATTCTAATGGTCTCAAAACTTGTATCCTAGCTTACCCAACTGATCCTTTAGCATTTAACGAATAGTTTGGTTCTAAGTACTCTCGTGTATTTACATGTAATAAAAGGATGAAGATTGAAGACAAAGTTTGAAGATTATATTTGATAAGGATTGTTATACTTTTGTCTGTTTTAATTTAGTAGCTTTCACTACTAAATGATTAGCACCTGCCAAACCACCACAACCTAATGATGTTGCCTTCACAGCCACATTAGCACCTGCCAAACCACCACAAAAGCTCTAAACCCTACAACAAATGTCATCTTCTTTTGGTTATCAACTAATGCCCACAACTAGCCACCTCAAGCCTACCATAGTCCTTCTCCTCCAAGTAATCGTGGTTACACAAGTGAGGTATACAACAACCATTGCATATAGGATGTCTGATGATTGATTCAATGTTACTATCTAGACACGAATTAAAGAGTTATACATTGGATGGAAAACAAGTTGTAATATTTAATAGTTACAATCAATCAATACAGCTTACAATTTCACACAGAAAGGTGTTTTTGGTTGTTCAATCAACAAACCCATTTGAGACGGCGAAATCTCTTGGTGTTTGCTGTCAAAATTAAAACTAATTACTTTGTTGAAAAGAATAAAAGTAACGGTCCTATTAAATAAAAAGAAAGGAAAAAACCCTTACTTTGTTGAAAAAGACTTAAGCCTAGGTGTTTTTTAATGGGGTAACTTTGTAAAATAGTAACCAACTTTCTAAAGTGTTCTAATTAGGTCACTCAACAATTTTTTTTTGTCTCAATTAGGTCACTCAACATTCACTTAGTATGTAAATTAGAGGTTTTTTCATCTATTTTGTAGGTAACTATGGTAATGTGGCTTTTTGTTTATTTTTTCCTATCTATTAATGCCGACGTTAAGTGATGATGTGGATTTAGCATATTTTTTTAATTTTTTAATATAATTAACATGTTATTTTCTTTTTTTAATACATCTACATATATTTAAAATCCTGACTCCAACATCTTCTCCTCCATGTCATTCTTGACACATACAAAATTTTACAAGACTCGATTTGAATGTTTAGCCATTTAATTGGGCCAAAAAAAGGATGAGTGACCTAATTGGAACACTTTTGAAACTTGGTTACTATTCTTTGAAATATTCCCTTTAATCAATCAAGTAACGGCCTACGAAAAAGATTAAAAATCCCAAGCATAAATATCGTAATATTCAGTCCAAAAAAATGTGAAGTTTTTCTCTTCTTATTACTTATTACTTATTACTTTTTTTATATAAATAACTAGCTGATTACCCCGGGAATGTCTCGGAGTTGAAAAATTTAATATGACTTAATAAAAAATGATAAAAGAAGAAACTCAAATCACGATTTGTCATCACAACTATAACATCAATTATCTCCAATCTGAACAAAGAAACATAAACCATTTCGACTATTACCATAATGCCTAACTGCCTAATATGCTACCAATCACACCTTCTCTATCTTTTTTATCAAAAAACCAAAGCTAAACTTATGGACCACCACTTCTCTTTCTTCTATCCTTTTATGCTCGTTGTGACTTAAACAAAGTAGTCCCAAACTAGTAAAAACATATACAAACTAAGAGAGCTTCACATGATGCCACATGACACATTCAAATGGTAGGAGGTTGCCCCATTGAATGCCATGTCATCAAGAGTAAATCTAATATTAAGAGACAAAATGTGTGTACTATAAAAAAGAATATGCCATAATGCATAGAACTCCAGGTTGAATTTCTTAAAAGCAATGAAATAAGAGATCGAATGTGGTATATATGTATTTTCTTAATACATTATTAAGATGACTATATGAAACACAGAATCTCAAATGATAAATAGTAATGAGGAAATACCTTATTGGAAAAGGGCCTCGTGGTAGTCCAAGCACGATTTCGGCAAGAACAATCACATACGATTCCGGCATGAACAATCACATAAGACATTAACTATTAATAACATGAATGTAAATAACATAATTAAATAGGCCAAACCTCTCACTAAATCTTAAATAGAGTCATGGTGCAGTTTATGAATTGTATTATATTTAATCTATAATCATAATTGCATGATATGATTAAGGTAGTTGTTAATATATTATTTTGATGAATATTATTTATATTTTGATAACAGTTAATATTATATTTTTACATTCCTTTTTTATATAAATGAATTAGAATCTATACATGAAATTAGGTTTGAAGAGGTAATATTATGTTGAATCTTAGGAACATAGTGTAAGCATAAGTATATTTTATAGTGACTTGCCTATATATGATTAATAAATTACCTAAACATATTATGTGTTTTTTTTTTCAGCATGAACAAAAACTCACTAAAAAACCATTTTTTTTCGTTTTTTGCATAGCACTTATGCTACATTTAACAGATTTAGTAACCTTTGTAATTAATATTCCTAGCAACACCAATCAAAATACAAACAAACTGATTCTTACCAAACTGAAATCTGTGAATATATATGTAGTTAGCGGGTTCTTATATGTAATAGTAGGTTCAAAAACATATATTCTATCATAACACGATTAGTGACTTGCCTATATATGATTAATAAATTACCTAAACACATTGTGTTTTTTTCTGCATGAACAAAAACTCACTAAAAAACATTTTTTTCGTTTTTTGTATAGCACTATGGTACTCGTTGGAAAGATAATAAAGCGATCGTTAATTTGGTGTAAAAAAAATTTCAAAAAAAATGTCATACATAAAAGTTACTAACGTTTAAAAATTGTGAGCGGAAAATAAAGAAAAAATAAAAATATCAATTAACATATTTGAAATTTTAAAGTAATAATTAATAGTTCACTAACATTTAAAAATGTGAGAGGAAAATAAGGAAAAGATATTAATTAATATATTTGAAATTCTAAGATAATATAGATATAGATTTTATTTTAAAAAACAAAATAAATAAATTTAAAAGAGAGCTTCATATAATGACACGTGGCACATTTAAGGGGGGGTTGAGGCCACCATTGAATGCCAATCATCTAAGTTCAATTCTTTTATATATAAATTATAGATTATAGATATTTAAATCCCAAACTGTGCTATTTTCTTAGACAGACTTGTACGAATCCATTATAATTTACTAGGTGAAATCACGTGTGAAAATACAGGAAGTCTATATCATTTTTTTAAGACAATTAGTCCCTGATTCTAGAGAACATAAACAGACTTTACTAAGGTCTGTTTATTAAACACCAAATCAAGAATTCAAAACACATGTAACCGTTCAGCAGATGATCAAAGCACTGTAACGATCAAGGTTGACTTTACAATGATCAAGCTCTATTGTAAGAAAATTTATTAAAGTTTTGTTGGAGTGAACAGACGTTGAAGGCAAACAGATGATAATCACTCAGCAGATGTTCAAAGCACTACAAAGATATTTAAAGTACTAAAAGATGGTTTGAACAGATGGCCACTATATAGAACAACTCATCAGACGCACCGAAAGGTCTGTTTGACAGAACAGATGTTTAAAAAAAAGATGATGAAAACCTAGCAGATGTTGAAAACATTGACTGGAGTTGAAATCACAGAAGGATAATTACAATAGATGGTCGGTGCACATACCACTTCAACAGATGCATCAAAAGGTCTATTGGACATAACAGAATTTAAAAACAAACATATAATGGTGAATCACCAAATGTTGGAGTCACTAAATCATGTTGAAACCACTGTATGATGATAGCACCAGATGTTTGTATAGAGTTTGTAATCGTTAACTTCTAATCAATCTATGTAGATAAATATATAAAAAGTTATTATCATATCAAACGTCATTGTTAATGTTTTATAGTTCAATAAACAACATAAAAAAAATTAAAATTAAATACTAACAATTGTTATTGCTTATGCTAATATTATTCCAGTTCGTATTATTATGTACATTTACTTTAGTTAACAACATCTTTTATTAGATGATTCAATTTGTTCTTAAGATATCACTATATATTTAAATTACAGAAGTCTTTTCAACTTCATAATTACAATCTTGAAGCGTGTAACAAATGATGAAGCATAACCAACAAAACATTGGTAATAATTACTCACGATTTTACATATAATAAACTTTATTTAATTTAATTAGTTATTGTTTTTTTATCAACAGGAAAGGTTATGGAAAAAACCACATATTCAAACAAAACATAAATAATAACCATCTAGTTTAACATTAATATTTTTCAATCACTAACCATAAACATTATAAAGTAAATAACCACATTATAATAATATTCATATTGGAAAATGCAAGCATATAAAAACATTTAAATTTCATCAACTTCATCACTTGAACTCCAATAAGAGAATGACTCTTCCATAATTTGTTCCACCTGCTCCTTCAAATATATTATCATTGCCTTGACCATTTGTTCCAGATTAAGATGAAATGTATTCCGATTAATGTTGCCCATCCTTTTTTGGTCCAGTTCTTCAAGAAACTCCAAGTCATTTGAATACTCTATCTTCTCTCGGTGGTATAATTTCTCTGAGCCGTTGTCATAGATAACTATTGCTATTTCAAACTCATGAGAGTAAAACCAACTTACAACATGATATGGCTCAACCAATTCTTCATCAGCAATAGTTTGCTCCAACATTTCCATTAAAAGCATTTCATCAGAATACCTGAATTCATTTTACCAATTTCATACACCTGTCTCTGCAAATCTATATCCATATGTGCTATTGTTTCCTTTGATAATAAGTAGTGATAACATACATTATTTAAATACAAATAAATAAACAATACCGCATGAGTTTAAAAACCAATTTTCAAGGTCGTAATTATTATTTGGCAGTCGAGAAACATAAAAGTCTATAATTTCCACTGTACAAATGAAGGATCTAGATTATTATCTCCAAAATCGGAGGTTATTTATTGTGTACGGTACTTATTTTTACTATTAAATAACTAAAACATGTTACCCTTAATTTACGTTTGATCATTTTCATATTAACAAAATATTAAGAACTATTTAATTTTACAAAATAACTCTAGAAATCATTTGGGCTCTTTTATTTTTCCTAGAATTTTACTTTTAACTATCACACTTATTATTAGTAGTCCACTAGTTGACTGAAAATATAATTTATAACAACAAAACTTCTAAAAGAATATCATCATCTATAGAATGTCTAATTATAGTTTATCATCATCTATAAAATGTGTAATTGTAGTTTTCTTATTTTATAAGTTGAATGAAAATACATTTTATAACAACAAAATTTCTAAATGAAGCAGGTCGTATAGCAATACAAAATGCTATATTGCAAAGTAACATTCTCAACATCCGAGTTAACAAACATAGTTTATTATTATTCTAAAGACAAGATCGTAGTTATTATTTGCCGGTCGACACTCTTAATCTTCAACTAAGATTTCATTACAAATAAAAAATCAATATAAAAAGTTTTATCATTAAAAATAGTTTTTGCCTGAACATTTGGTCAGATTTTTCTAAAAGTCCTTTGACCAAAGTCTTGCAGTATTCAAAGGTATCCTGAGTTTATTCTATACTCTGTTTACCAACATCTGTTGACTTGTCAACAGATGTTGTCAAACAACTGTTATAGCAATCAAACTAAACAGAACCTAGAGAATGATCTACGTTTCCATTCTTGGAATAGATCGAGACATATGGCTTCGTTATACACCAATCTCTTCTCTAGATAGGCTCTAGATGTGGTAATGATAGAATAATATTTTTCTTTGATTGTAAGAATCTTTCGAAAACACCAATTCCAACTTCATTACCAACGGATTGTTGGTAATACATTTTTCTTTGAGTGTAAGAATATTTGAGAAGACTGATGGGAGGCCATATGAACTTAATATCATTATGCATATGGGATGGAGAGTTGGAAAGTGACAATGGTTTAAGGGATATAAAGTTGGAAACTAACTATTGGGATTTCCTCCCTTTTTATAGGGTGAATAGAGCATATGTACTTATAATAGGGATTCTGAGCCCATTTATAGAGTAAAACACAATTGGAACACACAAATAATAAAATAATGTTGTTAATAATTTGAAATTATTGTTACTATTATAATTAACATTCAAACAATATAAATTTAAATAAACTAAGTTTCAAATTCGTAATCATTAACTTTGGCATTCGAGCTTCTGTTGAGATAAAATGACTATCTCTTTGATCAAGCCCAAGACTTTTATAAACCCGATTTGAATGATTTACAAGCCCAAGACTTTTATATAAATTCTTTTATTATAATATGACTTTATAAAAATTGTTATTTCAAAAATATTATGCTTTAATATTATTTTTGTAAGGACAAAGAGGATTGACGAAACCACTTTTGATACCTTAGTCTAATTCATATTTTGCAATATTATTCTAAGTATAGAAACTACTGAAGAAGAAGACTGAAAGTACTGAAGAAAAAGATATCAAGTACTGAAGCGTAAAGATCAGAAGTTCTGAAGATGAACCAGACAAAGTCTCTGAGGAACTACTGAAGACAAACTACTCATCAGTATTTTGTCACTCATCAGCTGTTTTGATAAAAGCTTCCCACCGCCCTTATACTTCAGTAGTTTAGTATTATATTAGTATTCTTAAAGTCTTTGTACAAGTTCCAATACTACAGGATGTTGTAGTATTATCTTACAGTATTATAATATTTTGTATACACAACTTATATGTAATTGATAAGCTGAAAGCTTATGAAAGAAAACTGAGTGAGTTAGAAGAAGCTGACAGAATTGCAGAAGAAGACAATCACAACAAATGATGAATTACATCTGCAAACACAGCAAGACCAAGAAGAACTCACTCAAGGGACTCTCAACCTCAGAACTTACAAGAAGGGCACAGCTTGTATCTAACAGGCTTGCCACAGAGAAAGAAAGAAAAGAAAAGAGAGCCCAAATCATACAAGAACTGCCAGACAATGATTATGGTTCAAAAGCTTAACTGTCTAGGTGGAAAAAAGATATTCTTATGGACACCTACAAAAAATTCAAGGCCAAACAAAAGTCTAACTTAGAGAAGTTTAAAACTTCTGAGGTTTCACAATCCCTAGTAGTTTTAACTTCTGATCATTAAAGGAAACCCCCAAGGCCTACTGCTACCAAGAAGAATTCAGAGGAACCAGTCAAAACAACAAGCTTCAAAATGGTCCTACTAGAAGGAAACATAGTGGTACATGATGACTTTGTTGTTGAATAAAAACCTCTGCTTACACAATCAGGGATTCTTCTACGTTTGCATATCAACTACAACAAACCATAGCAAAAAAACAACATACCAAGGTAATCATTGAACATCATCTTCCTACTCCTAGTGATCAACCTGATATTACTAACATTGAAAAGATAAGGAAATCCCACCTGATGGTCACTGAAATAGAAGACATTCCACAATCAGTATCAAACCAAGAAAAGGGCATTGTCCCTTATACTTTAGACTTTGACCTATCTAGAGTAAATATTGTGAAATGGTCATTCACTTATACAAACTCAGTGAAAGTGACAAGAAGAGATCGTTCAAGAAAGGTCTTTAAAACATAAAAAAAAAATTGAAGACACTATATTCCAAAGACCTTCTTACCATTCCTGAACAAGGATCTCTTACTGAGCGACAAGCTTATAGGTGCACTCAGACTGCACCTGATTAGTGTTTCCCAGGGTCTGCTGAGCAGCCTGGAAAGCAGCCAACGCAACGTTCAACTGCTGCTGCAACATGTTCTCCAACTCCGCCTGAGTCATGGTGATGTTCCCACCACCTCGTCCACCGCCATTGCGACTCCCGCCGCCACCACGGCGTCCACCAGCGCGACCAGACATGTTCTGCCACATATGAGACAAGATACTCAATACCGTTATCGGATCAAGCTACAAGTAACCAAACGAATTCAGAACGTGGTTCCAGCATGACCATTAGTCCGAACACGAAGTCCACCAAGATTTTCATGCATTTCGATTTATGATTTCGTGTGCACCCGAAATAACAAATCGCTCTACATGGTCCTCTAAGCGTGCTCCTAGCTAGAACTTCCAATCACCCGACACCCACATTCCTAAAAGAAACTGTTATCGCATGAGGATCCCAAAGTGAACAGTCACCCAGGAGTGTACTATGACAAGTACTAGTGCATGATAGTGTGTGTGTAGGCAAGTATGTACATTAGAGTATAGAGGGGAGATATTCAAATCTCGGAAAAAATCTCAAAAGTGTGCCGAAGCCACCCCAATGTACACTACTACCAAGTATAAGCGATAAGCCTCTTCATCTTCAAACCCGAAGAAGAAGATAGAAATAGTCCAAAGATAGATAATACGATACTGTGTGATGAGGACACCGACTCCCCGACAAGGTTAGTATGTTTACCAAATGACACGACTCGTAACTATGTGTGACCGTCTAACGTGTGTGATACGCGGCTATAGACTAGACTCTACATGCAGTCCTAGTTCACTATAACCATTGGCTCTGATACCAATCTGTCACACCCTCAAATTTCCACTTGCGGAGTTTTACCGCGAGGCGCGTGACAAACCAGGATCCAAGTCAACGGTCACAATAAACGACACTATATGATATGAAAACAACGGAAACTGCCATAGAGTTTCAAAACCGTTCTAACATAGCGGAAGCAAAATGTATTATTACAACTCAAAATTAAAACTCAAAGTCTGAAATTTTTAACAAAACATGCTTATGATTCCTAGACGCCGTGAGACTCCGTGCGCCTATCGACAGCTGCTACCTTAGCAACCTGAGACAAACATGCTAAAAACGTCAGCAAATAATGCCCGTGAGTTCACAGGTTTTTAATGAATACCGACTCCAATGAATACTGACTCCCAAATGAATACCCATGGTCAATCCATACCACATGCATGCAAAACATATGAATACCTGTTACTACTGCGATTGGAAAACCATTACTGGACTCGAATACTGTGAATACTGAATACGTTCCCGAATGAATACTGAATACTGAATACCTAAGAGACAACATGCACCCGTCCGACCTCCAGTCGACGAGTGGGGCGGGTCAAGCCCAAATAGATCTATCCACATTTCCCCCGTTGTGCATCCCCGCACATTCATGGTTCTCCCAGGGACTTCCAAAGATCGCATAGTAATTTAATGAATACTCCAAAACATAATTAATACTCGAAAACATAATGAATACTCCAAAACCCAATGAATTCGTGAATACCAAAACATAGTTGACACACCTTTCATGAAAACATAGTTGACACGCCTTTTATGAAAACATAGTTGACACGCTTTTTATGAAAACCTAGTTGACACGCCTTTTATGAAAACATAGTTGACACACGTTTAAGAATACAGCATGTTTTCTCCCCCGAAAATGTAAAACCAGTAAAAGAGTGGGGCCGTGAAACTCACCTTAGAGTGCGTCTTCTGATAATTAGAAATCCAACACGTGTATGATAATCCCAACTAATGACAACCTATCAATGAGTTTACATAAGTGTGATGACTACTAACCCGAAGGCTAACTAGTCCCCGATTGTCCAGATCTTGACTACGTGTGTTAAAAAGTGCGTTTAAACGTTAACCGGACATACCAGACAGACCCGACATCCCGTTGGTAACCCATTACATCAATTAGTCATGCACATAAAGTTAACACATAAGTTTCAAGCATAAAACACTTAGTTTGCATCAAAAATCGCATATACGAAGTCGTAAGGTCGAATCGGGAGTTTCCTGTGTTTGGTTCACCCCCAAGGGCTTCTGGTTCGACCCATGGACCCTTGGTTCAACCCTCATGATGTTCATTCAACCTATTCACAAGTTCATTTGACCTAATACATGTTTATTTGACCCTAACATATGTTTATTCGACCTTAACGTATGTTAATTCGACCCTAACACGTGTTAATTCGCCCTCGGGCACCCAGATTCGACCCCAGGCACCCACATTCGACCCCCAGACACCCACATTTGACCCTATGGTGCTACATTCGATTCATTTGAACCACCTTCGACCCATTTGAGCCACGTTCGACCCTTTTGAGCCACGTTCGACCCATTTGAGCCACGTTCGACCCTTTTGAGCCACGTTCGACCCTTTTGAGCCACATTCGACCCTTTTGAGCCTCATTCGACCCCATGAAGGGTCGAATGAGTTCCACGTTCGACCCTTTGCTGCAGAACTTCATAAAACGCACCAAAACGCATCTAAACGGTCTGACAATATCACGAAACATCACCAATCACAGCAGTCAACTATCATTAACATATTCCAACAAAACCCTACCAGTTTTATCCCGAAATTTGTCCGTTTTACAAGTTACCCAAAATAGTAAATTATGGAGATGTCACATCAAACGCATGCAATCTTTACCCAATTAGGAAACTTTCTGAAATCAATCAATAATCAACTTAATATACTCAGATTATCATGAACAATAAACCCCCAATCATATCCTTATCACTATGATCATGAACAAGCCCTAGATCTAACCCAAAATCCCCAAAATGAACAAAACATCATCAATAATCAATTGTAACCTATCTTAATCATAAATCATCATCAATAGCAGTCATAGATCATTGTTATAACATCTATACAGCAATCAATAATCAAACAATACATAACACCACATAAAACACCATTAACACATGTTAATTTGTATGAAAACTCATTGTTTATGAATAGGTTTTGTTTAGAAAGATATTAGGAAGGTTTTTATCCATGAAAACATGTTTGAATCAGATCTGGACTCTTGGGGTTTAATGAAAACGAATTGAAATGCTTTAAAAATAATTAAGAATGAAGAACACACCTTAGATCTTTGTTTAGAAGATGTTTGTAGGTTAGATTATAGAAAACAAGGGCAAAAACTCCTTCCCCAGTGATTAAAGTTGCTAGAGAGTGTTTAGAGGCGTTTAGGGTTTGTGAAATGGTGAAAAATGACAAAGTGTGGTATTTATACTAGTCCACATTCGCCCCTTTCGCATGGTCGAATGTACCCACATTTGCCCCTTGCTTAGGGTCGAATGTACCTTTACTGGTCGAATGAACTTCTATTATTTTCACATGCCAGGTTCGCCCCTTTATTGAGGGTCGAACAAAGCTCATTTCCTAGGTTCGCCCCCACGCTATGGGTCGAACCTGGACCTGTGTTTTCTAGTTTTTCCGGTTTGTCGTGTTTAACGCATTTTAACGCATCCTAACACATGAACATGCAATCTTAATCTATGTTTAACATATATAAGCATGGATAATCATCTACACATCGTTTAAACATGTATTTGCATATAATCCACCATATAAGAATCAATCTACGCATAACACCTAATTTAGTTTATGTAATTCACCAACAACGGGACTCGTAACATGTGTGTGTGTGACTAACCCAATGATCCTCCAAATCATTGAACCCTGGACAATACGGACTGTGTTCCGACTCGACTGACCCCATCAAGTATGTTTAATAAACGTCTTTCGCTAAGGTAGACTTATGTGTTTATAAAATGTTGACCCAAACATGCTGGGTGTCACATTCATGTTCATTTAATTACTCATTCACTTAATCACGTTTAAACACAATATTTATAAATGCAATTCATATATGTGCCTTACGTGTTTGCCTTATGTTTGTTCGTATGTACTTATGCCTTGTCAAAATCATAAACTCATGTGGAGCCAAACATAACAATGAATAGTACTATGATATATATCCCTTGTTTGATTTACCTTTTGAGGGGAAGCCCTTGGTCATTGTTATGTGATTCTTGACACTTAAATTTTTTATTCTTGATTCTTGATTCTTATAGATTTGATTTTGAACATCCGTTCAACTTCGTTACATGACAACAAATAGTATATCACATGAATTGCAAGCATTTTTGAATCTATTGTATATGTATATAAACAGGGTATACTCACCAATACAATTCGTTGTATTGACAAATACTATTTTCGTACATGTTTCAGGTTAATTTTGAGACGTATTCTTTAAGTCTTTAGATTTATATTTAGATTTTGGAATCATTGTATTTTATTTTATACTTACAAAAGTTAATCCCTTGTATTTCATCTCAATGTAATAAATTATTTGATTTAATGTAATAATATTTACACTTTAGTACCATGAGCTTTTGAACAATCGTCACTATCATACATCCCCATGATTCCGCCATCGGTTGGGGTGTTACAGTTTGACCAAATTCTATCAATGTTGAAAGCTATCCTCATTTTATTCTTTAGTCTGTTTTACAACATCTGTTCACTTGTCAACAGACGTTCTCAAACAACTTTTGGACATGTCAGCATCAATTTTTGATATATAAAACCTCTCTTACATCCAAACAAAGATTACACTATCTTATTGTATTCAAAATACCAAAAAGTGCTTCAATATCAATTATGACCTAAATCCATTCAACTTCGAAACATTTAATCTTCTGTCTTATTGAATTCTAAATTCACAAAACCAATTTCCATTGTCGACCTAAATCCAATTCACTTCATCCCTTTCAATCATCTACATGGATCTTTAAGTAAAAACCCCCTATAACTCTCTACCACATATGGTTAAAACACAATATAATTTTCCATTTCACTCGATATTCGATGTGCTCTGCAAATCAAAATACCTATCCATCCTCACCGTTGATGCTCCAGTATATGTGGATACTCTGAAAGCATTCTGGCTTAAAGTTGAGTGTCTCATAAAACACAAAAAGCCTTATGCAATTGTCTCCAAAATTGGAGATACAGATATCCAAATAACCCCATAATCCATCTCCACTACATTCTCCCTAAACGATTTGCAAAGTAATGATTCTTTTTTGAAAAATGAACTGCACACAAAGTTCATTGAGAGAGGGTTTGATGGTCAATTGACTGGCGCAACAGTTTTCAAACCACAGTTTCCCCAGAAATGAAGTTTTTTTTCCATACCCTTCTTATATGTCTGTTTGCAAAGACAACTTCTTTTAATGAAATACCTTTGAAAACACAGTATCTTGGGTATGCAATTTTAACAGACAAATTTACAACTTATCTCATGCACTATATACTGATTTAGTATCCAATGTGAAGGCTATAAATTCTGGATTCAACAATGCTTTCCTACTGTATCCAAGATTGCTAAGCTTATACTTACAAAAACTTTTGCTTGATAATGATTTTAGAAAAGGTGTACCTATTACAATGAAAAGCTTATCGAATGAAACTATTAGAAGAATCCTAGCCATTAAAGGCGAAGAAAAGATCACTAAAAGTAAAAGTTCTAAAACACAAACAAAGACTGATGCTTCAACATCTATTGACTAGCCCACTGCTCCTGGTGGGCATACTACCACAACCAGTGCTGTGGAACCCACCCCTTTGATTTTGACAACGAAACCACAATTGAAAAAGCTCACCAAAAAGAAAACAAAAAGCGTATCTCTGGAGGTTGAGATACCAAAGGGAACCACTCTAGAAACACAAGAGCAGTAAACAACATCTGTTGATGCTTCCTATCAGAAAATGGAAACATCACCAAACAGAGAAATTCTTGATGTATCCACTCAACAGGATCATGTTGTAAGCTAAGGGCACATACAACACGAGCTAGATGATTCACTTGAACATCTATTTACAAGTCCTCCTCCTGGGGCTGGCTCTCTTTTAACTCCACCACCCTCTCCCTCACATGCCCACCAATCCAAATAATATCTGTTGGAACTGAAAGTATACTAATAAAGGTTTCCAGCACAACTGCCCTTATAATCTTCCCAACACCAATGAAAACACCAACATTCCCTAAAACCACTGCTAGATAATCAACTAGAGTATACTTTGTCGAAACCACTCAAAACAGAACCAAATCAGTCACATTTCCACCTACTTCACATCCACAAGAAACACCCACCAAAAGACCTACACAACCATCTCCAAATGTCGTGTACAAGAGATAGATAATAACATTCATTCAGCAAAATGATAAAGAGGAGAATGAGCCTACATCACCTCCATCCTCTAAACCCATTCCAGTTGCGCCCAAACATCCATTACCACCACTAATTAAATCAACACACTCAATGTACTCAAGCAACCTACCACCACTGGGTACTCGACTTCCTCTTGAAGGGGTAACAATACAACCTGAGATAGAGTCTTTCTACTTAACAACAATCCATCATCACTATCTTTCCCATCTCTTGAAGGTTTTCCCAAGCCTAAGAATGTTGATGAGTATCTAAAGATGAAAGTCAAACATGCTGAAATGATTGTTAAAGAGCTATCCAAAGGGAAAGATGAGAGCACTACTCAGAAAATTTTGCAAACATAGCTTACCAATCTTAGAAATATATAAGAGCTTGCAATGCATCTGAGAAAGTCCATGTCTCAAGCTTTACAATTTCACTAAAAGTGAATTTGTTGGTTGGACATTGATGTGGTAATGTTGTGGATTGTCTAATGGAACTTGTAGTGGTGGTGATTGATGTAGTTGTGGTTTCAGTGGGTTGGGTAGTAAATACACTAGTTGATTCTCTAGTAGTGGTTTTGTGGAAAGTTAGTGTTTTAATTGGTGTTTTCTATGGTTGGAAAGTTGTAGGGAAGGTTATAAGGGCAATTGTGCTAGAAATATTTGTTTGTATATTTTTAGTGTCAACAGATGTTGTGGTTTCAATGGTTTGGGCAGAAGAAACAGCAGTTAATTGTTTTGGTTCCTGTTCAGCAGTGGTTGTCATTGGAGGAGATGCTGGCTATCAGATACTTGCATCTTAGAGGTGTTGCTTGGTTTTTGTTTTTCTTCATTTGCAGATGGTAAGTTTGTTAATATATCTTAATCTTTCTCCCCCTTTTGGTATAATGATCAACACCAAGACTTGCTTCAAAAACAAAACTAGGGGTGGAGCCAGTTGTCTTTAACATATGTTCTTTAATGGCTTTCATATCAGCTTCAGTATCCTTGTATCTAGCCTCCACTTTGTTTCTTATCAACTCCATATGAGAATTATGATTGATTTCTGCTAATTTTTGTTGAGCCTGGATAATTGGCTAAACTAATTTCCAGAGTTCATTGGCAATCACAACTGTTTTCTCTTGGATCATTCCTGATGTGTGTAAATGTATATATATAAAAATAACACAAGCTTTAATTAAAACGACTCACCTAAAAACTACACACGCACGGCAAGTGTACCGGTCGCAAAGTAGTAAACAGATAAGACCGAGTATCGAACCCAAAGACGCGAATGCAACTCTAGATCACAACCTCTACCGAATACTAGCCTAAATAAATATATACTTATATGGGGGGTATTTTAAACTACTAATTATAAACTTAAAAGAAACTAAATATAAATAAAATAACTTTAGTTGCTTATAGGAACAAGGAACTTGGAGAAATCGGATAGGAAGAAGGTTGGTTACTTAGGTAAAATCCCTAGACACTAGCAATAAATCCTGAATCTGGTAATTAACTTGAGACCCTATCCTTACATAATAAACCTCCTGTCAAGGATAGCTCACTAGACTTAAGGCGGGACAAGTGTAGAAATGCTAAGATGGATCTGGATCGCCCTAGCGTACCAAAATCCCACAGAGATCAGATTAAAACCTCTCCTGGATTAAAATCCTCAAACTATGAAGCAGACTTAAACTCTGCTGAAGAAAACCTAGGAAAACTCTAAACACGGACAAGTAGCGACTCCCGCCCTAGCGCTTGCCAACTACCGAACAATGCCTAGTTAGTTACCTAGCAAACTCGAGTTAGATTTCTCACCCTCAAGAATGGACTGCACGCCTTAGTTAATTTATTATATTAGTTTGTTATACTTGTGTCGTACTCCAACTCCAAATACTAGCACGCTAACCTAAGTTGACGAACTAGATTGATTTCAAGACCTAGGGGGTATCTCTACATGCCTAGCTCCACAAAACCAATAAACAAACTTCAAATAAAAATAACACCAACACACATATATCAAATCCAACAATAAAATTAAAATCATGTAATCCTACACATCAAAATTAAAAACCAAGAATCATTAAAAACTGCAAATTACGTGTCTAGTTCATAAACCTAAGCAACCATAAAAGTCTAGCTACTCATAATATTTAGAAACATAAATTCAAAGTTTATAAAAAAACAATTTCATCATGTCTATAAAAATATAGAGCGAAAACTAAACCTAACCCAAGGCTCGTTGGCTATTGATCTTTAACGTGCCCGTGGCCTTTTCTCCTTCCGTGCTCGTTCGATCGTCACCGTAGTTGACCGGTTGACTTTTGCTTCTGCTGTCCAAAGTTTGCTTCTGGCGGCTCCAAGATGTATTGTCGAATGATTGATTCTTTTGCTACCACTCCCCCATTTTATAATCTATCCTACCCTATAATAGTTATGCCCTCCAAGGTTTTTTTTTTTTTTTGTTTTGGGCTTTAGCCCGTAACTTTCAAACTCACCTTTTTTTATTATTATTATTATTATTATTATTATTATTATTATATAGTATAATGGTATTATTACATCGTGCTTTAGACTCGGGTATTCTTGACTTGATCAAAGTTGCACGTTTACGCTCCAACGTTTATGAACACCTACAAAATACAAAATAAATAAATAAGTACTAAAAACGACGCAAAACTAATAAAAATCTATAAAAACCTATACTAAATAAAATAGATCGGTACAAGCCTAAAACTAATAAAAACTATATACAAAAGACTCATTTATAACTCAAAATACATAGGAGAATAGATGTGTTTTACGACACATCAAACATCCCCACACTTAACCTTTTTTCGTCCCTGAAAAAGAATTATGCTATGGAATCACAGTTAGGTTTACATCCAGTTTCAAAACATAGGTTACTTAATTAATAATCTACTAACGTGTTGATTGCGATTGCAGGTATATTGATCCTCTTAAACCCACACCGGTTTCCAAGCCCCTTTTTATTTATGTTAAGTTCATGTTGATTAGTCTATCTAGGGTCTCACTCGAAGGAAGCCACAGTTCCTCCTAATCCCGCCTCAAGCTTATGAAGCTAAAGGAACGACCAATTGACCATTTCCCAACCGTCTTATGTAGAAAACCAAGAGAATTTAAAATCATTTTTTTTTTTGCATACTTAACTCAGAGGGTGTGACCAATCCAAGTCGCTATCCCAGTGGCCAGGCACCTTAAGCTTCAGCATTTTTTTTTTTCATCTCAGCATACTTAACTCAGAGGGTGTGACCAATCCAAGTCGCTATCCCAGTGGCCAGGCACCTTAAGCTTCAGCATTTTTGCTTTGATTTCTAATTATTTTTTTTAAGTGATTAGAAATTCTAACGGTTTTCTACTTTTAACGGTGCTTCTTATACTATTTTTGGCGGTTTTGGTCTCCCCGTTTCTCCTAGATGAGAACCCACAAAATAGCCTAACATAATTAATTTATTACTTTTCAAAGGAAACCTTTCTACCAGCCGAGCCTACCCACATATCCCAAATCAGACACGTTTTCAATCAATTTTAATCTCTTATTATACATATTATTTGAAAACCGGACACCTAACTTTACCTATCATTTTCCATATTTTATATAAGGCAAACTTCAAAATCAGGGACTTTTTTTTTTTTTAAATTTTTTTCATTTTTTTGACTCAAACGACTCTTTATACAAATAAAACGACAGTTTTCCATCCCCACACTTAAACTCTACATTGCCCTCAATGTAGGAATAGAGAACGACTTAGAACAAAAAAATAAATTCCAAATACAAAAATAAAAAGACGAGGGCAAATTGAAAAGTACTTAGCTGGTTAATTTTTCTTCGTAAGCTCTAGTATTCTAGTCCAATCCAGCTCGACCGTATAGCATTTTGGTCGCGATCGGCTCTGACACACTGGTAAACTCTAGGCTTGCCTTAACAAATGATAAACAGCTCTGGAATCACCCGAATGGAGATTGAGTACGGGTGGTGCAATCCAAACCTGCGCAAAAGGAAACAAACAAAACCCGAGCATAATACCGAACCACAAAAATAAATTAAAAAGACTCAAACTACTAACTTAGACTCATAATATAACAACAAACAAGAAGACGTACCTGCTTGGCAAACTGGCGGTGTATGGTGGTAAAACCAAATGGGTAGAAAGAAAAAAAAATCTGGTTCTCGCTCAACGTGAAGGACACTAGTGATCACAACACGCGTTGCAAGCGAAAAAAAATATAACTTTCCGGGGTAATAGCTGGTCGCATGAGGCGAACAGGTCAGCCCAGACTCCTCACATTACGTGAAAAATCTTTTTTCACAGAAAGTTAATTAATTTTAATTTTTTTTTTTTTAGAAAAAATATCTTTTATTACCCAAACCTCTACCAAAACTCCCAATCATAAAATATATATAAAGATAATACATGAGATCCGCTCATGGTGAAATTTTCTTTACCTAAGCAAACACGCAAACTTGCAAACAGACTCAAAGACACATAAAAACAAAGATAAAATAGAAAGATAAACACCTATGAACTACTACCAAAGAACGGACCACAAATAAAAAAAAACTGAAAAGCTAGAAAAATAATAGGTATAAATATAAATTTACAAACTCTACAGAGCATCCCCACACTTAAACTTAATCAGGGGGCTTCTCTTTTATCTGGACCCGATCCAATCCGTTTAATTCCACCCGGTCCATATTATTTAGCAAAATTAAATTAGTGAAATTGAAAAATATTTTATCGAATTTAAATGGGTCGGGCCACCAATATTTAAATTTACCTGGACCAAACCTGATTCTTGGCATGTAATGAGGGGACTTGTTATCTCTACAACTCCTGACCCTCACCCTGTGTCGGTCCAGGTGCCTCTTCGCCTTCTCCCGTGGTGGTGGCCATGGTGGTGGCACTAGTAGCAATGTAATATCCAATGCCTGCACGGGCCGGTTGTGGTGTTCTTCTTCTTCCACCACTGCTTCTTTCTCATATTCCTTGTTTGGTGACACTTGGTCAAAATCTTTGTCCACTTCTGGAGCTGACAAATCAACTAACTCGTCACCAAAATCTGCTTCCCCATCAGCTGCTTCTTCAAGCAGGTCAGTGGTGTCTTCCTCTTCCACCACTTCTTCCTCAAACAGCCAGCCTGTGGATTCTGAAAAATCCATATCTTCCTCAGCCTCTGCTATCTTCTCCATCATGGCTTTCCTATGCGCGTCCCAAGCTATCCTTTCTATCTCCTCATCATCACTCCAGACATCTGCCTCCCAAGGGTATGCTACTGAACTAGAGATCTGGCAAGGCTGCTCATCCTGCTGAACCAAAGGTGGGACTAAGGCGTCCATTATGGTCTCTGGCTCTAACCCTGAATCCTGCAAAATACCATCCTGACAAGACAAGTGTAAAGAATCATATGGGTCAGTTAAATCATGCACAGAATCAGATGAGTAAGGACAAACAGTTTCAGCAACGGGACTAATACAATCAGGTAATCTAAGTGTTACCATCTCGTCTGGGTCATCATATGTGAAATTAAGCTGCTGAACTGGAGGTGGGACTTCAACGTCCATTATAGTCTTCAGTTCATCCACCTGAGTCTGTAGCCTCTCAAGTGCCGCATCTTGTTCCCTCAAATAGTCGGTGCGCATGGATAGCAAAGAACGCATATCCTCGAGCATGAGCTGTTGATTAGCAATGAAGGCGTCTTGCTTAGCAAGAAGGGCGGCAAAGTCAGGCCTAGTGTGAGAAGAGACATCCCGATAATCGGGATGTGGATACAAATGTTGGCTAGGTGGATACTCTGACGAGCTACCACCATGCCTTTCCTCATACATCATTGCTTGTAGACGATCAAGCCGACTTGTTATTCTATCTAGTGACTCAGATGTTGCAGGGTTAAACCACTGGTTAGCCTGTGGGTATGAAGGCTGGTATGACTGATATGGCTGCGGCTGCAAATACGTGTTAGAATAATGATCCGTGGAATACCCCGATGAATATGAATGAGGGCATCTTATGGTAAAGTGGGGTCCTCCGCAGATCTCGCACATGATAAAAAAAATTATATGTTACGAATAAAAAAAATATTAATAATAAGAAAAAAAAATAATAAAAGTAAAAATTATTCACAAAATAGTAGACCAGAAACGGATCGGATAATTCTCAAGAGTGCCAATTGCGTCCCCGGCAACGGCGCCAAAAACTTGATGTGTGTAAATGTATAAATATAAATAACACAAGTTCTAATTAAAACGACTCACCTAAAAACTACACACGCACGGCAAGTGTACCGGTCGCAAAGTAGTAAACAGATAAGACCGAGTATCGAACCCAAAGACGCGAATGCAACTCTAGATCACAACCTCTACCGAATACTAGCCTAAATAAATATATACTTATATGGGGGGTATTTTAAACTACTAATTATAAACTTAAAAGAAACTAAATATAAATAAAATAACTTTAGTTGCTTATAGGAACAAGGAACTTGGAGAAATCGGATAGGAAGAAGGTTGGTTACTTAGGTAAAATCCCTAGACACTAGCAATAAATCCTGAATCTGGTAATTAACTTGAGACCCTATCCTTACCTAATAAACCTCCTGTCAAGGATAGCTCACTAGACTTAAGGCGGGACAAGTGTAGAAATGCTAAGATGGATCTGGATCGCCCTAGCGTACCAAAATCCCACAGAGATCAGATTAAAACCTCTCCTGGATTAAAATCCTCAAACTATGAAGCAGACTTAAACTCTGCTGAAGAAAACCTAGGAAAACTCTAAACACGGACAAGTAGCGACTCCCGCCCTAGCGCTTGCCAACTACCGAACAATGCCTAGTTAGTTACCTAGCAAACTCGAGTTAGATTTCTCACCCTCAAGAATGGACTGCACGCCTTAGTTAATTTATTATATTAGTTTGTTATACTTGTGTCTTACTCCAACTCCAAATACTAGCACGCTAACCTAAGTTGACGAACTAGATTGATTTCAAGACCTAGGGGTATCTCTACATGCCTAGCTCCACAAAACCAATAAACAAACTTTAAATAAAAATAACACCAACACACATATATCAAATCCAACAATAAAATTAAAGTCATGTAATCCTACACATCAAGATTAAAAACCAAAAATCATTAAATACTGTAAAAAACGTGTCTAGTTCATAAACCTAAGCAACCATAGAAATATTTAGCTACTCATAATATTTAGAAACATAAATTCAAAGTTTATAAAAAAACAATTTCATCATGTCTATAAAAATATAGAGCGAAAACTAAACCTAACCCAAGGCTCGTTGGCTATTGATCTTTAACGTGCCCGTGGCCTTTTCTCCTTCCGTGCTCGTTCGATCGTCACCGTAGTTGACCGGTTGACTTTTGCTTCTGCTGTCCAAAGTTTGCTTCTGGCGGCTCCAAGTTGTATTGTCGAATGATTGATTCTTTTGCTACCACTCCCCCATTTTATAATCTATCCTACCCTATAATAGTTATGCCCTCCAAGGTTTTTTTTTTTTGTTTTGGGCTTTAGCCCGTAACTTTCAAACTCACCTTTTTTTATTAGTATTATTATTATTATTATTATTATTATTATTATTATTATTATTATTATTATTATTATTATTATATAGTATAATGGTATTATTACATCGTGCTTTAGACTCGGGTATTCTTGACTTGATCAAAGTTGCACGTTTACGCTCCAACGTTTATGAACACCTACAAAATACAAAATAAATAAATAAGTACTAAAAACGACGCAAAACTAATAAAAATCTATAAAAACCTATACTAAATAAAATAGATCGGTACAAGCCTAAAACTAATAAAAACTATATACAAAAGACTCATTTATAACTCAAAATACATAGGAGAATAGATGTGTTTTACGACACATCAATTCCCTTTATTGCTTCCAGTGAGGCTTCAATTTTAGTGACCCTTTCAGTCAAATCTTGATATTTTAACGCATCAGCTAAATTAATAGGATCATCTAAATTTCTACAAGTTGTGGTAGTTGTATTTGTTTCAATCGCATCAGCAAATGTCCCTTTTTCTTGGTTTTGGGGACTTCCAACTGGAATAGAGGTTACAGTTGTAGCCTCAATAGTTGTTGCCTTCAAGGAAGTCTGATTGATGTAACCTCTGTCCAACTGAGAGACAATGGTCTCCGAAGTTGTGGTGGCTACTTCATTTGAACTACCACCAATATTCACTTGTAACTCAGAGGTTGTGGCCATCTCTTCATGTAGGCTAGCAAATTGATTTTTTTTTCGGGAACAATCACTTATGGGTGTATATTCTCAGTGATGGGTCATTAGACGCTATTAGCAAAATAATAAAACGAGACTTAACCAACAAGAATGGGGGTTATGTTCTAATATTGAAATAACCTAGTTAATGTTATTAATTCTATAAAAGAGCAAATGATATAGGAAAACTAACTTGATTAGGTAGTTTTATAAGGAAATGACCTTGGGGTTAGTTGTGGGGCTATTGGTGCAAATGTCATGAACTTGATTTCATTAATACAAAAATTAATAAAACAATAACACACACACACACAAGTGTATGTTACGAAAATTCATCAGGAGAACACATATCCTTCAACAAACAAACCCTAGACACAAGAACATGTTTGAATCCAAGCCAAGTCAAGGGGTTTTTCAGCGCATTGGCTAAAATTCAGATCATCCAAGTCTAACACACGTCAAGGTACCTTTTTATTTGTTGGAATTTGCTTTTATGTCTATTCTTGACTTTGATCAAAATTAAGGGTTTTGACAAAACGTGAAATTATAAGTTGTTGGAGGTTTCTCTAGCTTTAGGGAGCCTCAATTATGTATAATTCGGTTATGAATCACATTTTAGAACATAAAGTGGGTTTTGGCTCAATTAGGTCAAGTTCATGAAATTGATGAATTATGTGAAATGTTTTATCATCCCTAATGGCTTAGGAATGAGTTAAATTGTTCGAAACTTGCTTGTGTGCAAAGATGATGATTTTAGTTTTAATTAGTAGCTTTGATGTTACAAAAATAGTAGGAAATCTATGTTTTAGGTATGGATTGTATAGGAGTTGTACTCCATATGTATTGCATGAATCTTATGTGTTGGTGAAATTGCAAGTTAATATTAAAATAACTAAACCTAATGGCTAGAATAATGTTTTGATGATGAATTCTTGGATTGGTTACTCACTAGGTAACTAGTAATTGGTATAACTAAGAAAGGTAAAGTTATGCATACTAGGTGTTTGTGAAAATGCCTAATTAGTAACATTAAATGAATATTATGTTGAAACACACCTTATGATGGAATGAGTTGCCTAATGTTGATTAGGAGGTTGAATATGCACTAAATCTAATGAATTTGATGTGGTAAACAAAAGGCTTGTTCATGTTAGGACTATTGCCTTATGATTAGTGTATATTATGTATAAAAGGTTAGTTTGACTTCTAAAAGTCAAACTAATTCAAATATGACTTTTGAATAAATTGGTGTGTGGAAACTCATGATATGAGTTAGTTATTGGTATGGTGACTAACTTGAATTATCTTGAGTATAGTGAGGTTGATCTTATCAAGCTAGGTGGAAGCTTGGGGAGGAAAGGATCAAATGAGCAAACGAGTTAAGGAACGCATGAGTTGTGGCCAAGGTAAGTGACTTAGTTTAAATAAGTTTCATAGAAACTAAAAGATTGTGTAATTGTTTGAAAGTCATGGAATTGATATTGTTAATGGAGAATAGATGCTTATTCATAAAGAGGGACTATGGAATATGAGATTCTAGCTTTTATTGGGTTAGAATCGCCTAAAAGGAAGAAAATTGTTAAGTTCGGGAAATCTAATTATATAATTGGAGTATTTTCAAAAACAAGTCAAATGAGGATAATATCACTTGAGCAAAAGATTTGAAATTGAAACATTTGAGTATTTAAAATAGACGGGTTAAATGAATCAAGATGTTAGATTCTTTAGGCCTCATAATTTAATATTGAGTATCGAAGATATTATAAATGTTGACGGGCCGAGTGGTGGTGGGATACCTTTTGATTCCCGGATATTAATATGTGTAAATTGAGGACTTTCACACGTTAATGAATTTGAATGAAAAGGGCAAGTGATGCCAATGGATTATATAGATTATTCAAATGATATAGGAATGGGCCAACGCTACCGGGTAAGTCTGTACTATAAAGTAGGACCATGGGTGGGGATGAAAACCACCCACATGAAGTGTGGGTGCCAAATCGGTAAGTCATTTTCAATCAATGTGGTGATTTAAAATGGTGAATTCTTGAAATTGCTAAAATGATAAGTCCGTAAAGGCTTAGAGGTTTTCACACATGTTACTGAGTCAAAAATAATTGATAGTAACCAACTGGTGTTGCCCACGGGTGACTAAAACGGAATATAGACCTCTAAGGGGTAGTTTGGGAATTTTAGAGGTTTAGTAAAGGCTAATCAATAAACCGAGTCATAATAAGCGAATTGGACAATGTTGATTAGTTTAACAAGTGTCCAATGAGTATACAATATGGTTTTTAAGCATTTTGTGTAGTAAAATAGTGTCTTGTATAGCCCAAGGCCTTAATGGGTCGATTTGGGTAAAAATCGACATAATCATTTAAAACTAATAACTCGGTCATAGTGACATAACCAGATGATGTTCTTAGTTAAAAAAGTGTCCAATGAGTTAACAAAATGATTGTTATGCTACTTGAAGGATCAAATAGCGTTTTGTATAGCCCATGGCCTTAACGGGTCGATTTGGGTGAAAACCGCATAGACTTTAGTTAAGCCGAAAGGAGTTTTTAAACATGGTAAATGAGCATCTTACAAGCTCATTAAATAGTATTGAACAAGTCCCCAAGTGTCCTTATGAAGGGTCTTGAAGTTGGTTCTAAAAGCATCCAAAGGTTGGGAAAAATACACAAAGGGAAAGAGGCCATGTCTGAAAATAAAGAAGCAGCACAGAACCTGCTGGCCGTAAGCTACGGCGGGGACACCTCCCAGAATTTGTTGTTAGTTGTTTGATCAAATTCATTCTGTATCTGAGGCGTAACTTTGTAATGCTTGTTATAGATGCAATATTATTAACATAACTAACCATTTTTTATGAAATGGTGCTAGGTATTCAAGCGAAATAAGTCCCGAAGCATTTGATTCCCGTTTTAAAAACAAAAACTTTGTATAGGTTTTAGCAACCAATTAATGTATTCAAAGTGCTATTTCCAATGCTGAAATTTTAAATTGAGTTGTTTTTTCTTGAGATGATAAAAGTTTAAATCGGGAATGGTTTTATTAAGGCCAAACTCACTTGTTTGTTGGTAAATCGCCCGATTTTGTGTTAGGGTCTTACAGCTTAAACAGCCTAATTAGAAGTAACTCCACCTGACTGGAATAATGGTAAAGAAAGTGATTATAAAAGGGCTTTGAACTTAAAGAGAATGAGATAAGAGTTAATTGTCACACAATATGGTCATATGAGATTAGTTGCTAGATGGCCAGAATCACGTTGGGTTGAGACTTACAAACTACTGGATAAAATAGGGAAAATGATCCAACTCTCCCTAGAAAGCCAGTTTATCTTGATGAAGAGGAACTTCCTCAACAGACCCTTGCACACAAATGTAGGTCCTCACCAAATGACGTTACCAGAGATGCTATCAACAGATGTTGGTTAACAGTTGTTTGTCGAGAATATTAGAGAGTGTGTAACAGATGTTATCTAGTTAGTAAAACATCAATGTTAATTAACCTCTTAACTCTAATTGATCTAATAATATTGACTTTGATTGACTATATGTATAAACACTAAATGTTTTATACGCCAACTCATGATAAAATTCATAATAATCGAAATGGTACCAAAGACATATATGTATAATCATAAACCTGATATATTTGAAAATAAAACGAATAGATAATAAAAAGCTAATTCAACATTTCAAATACTACCTATCAACTCCAAAAGTCATGACTTGAAATTAAGTACCATCTTACATGATATTAATGATGTTCTCAACTCCAAAAGGGGAGCATGTGAAACCTGTGATAATGCAGAAGTAGAGGAAGATCCCTTAAATGCCATTAAGGCAAAGTTCTTTCTGCCATTATCTGGTTCTCCCCAGTTGATGTCATAGATCTTGTTGTTAGCATCTTGATTGCACTCAGATGTGTCATATGGAAGGCTGCTCCAATCAACATACCCAGAAGTAAAAAGACTTTGTTGACTGGGTTGTTAAGGTTGTGGAGGTTGAGCAGCAGTTGAAGGCATTTGCTGTTGGTGTTGGCCCTATTGCAGAATAGGCATCTGAACATACTGAATTTGTGGCACATATTGGATTAGTGGAGATTGTACCTGAGATTGTATGTAATTTGGTGTGGAGGCAAAGTGAGCACTTCCCGGTGATCCTTGATTTTTGTTGTAACTAGAGTTTGGTTGGTTTCCATTTTTGGCGTTTCACGGCCTCTGCATCAGCCAACTCTTTCTTGCTTCAAGTTGCTTCCTCCTCTGAACGTCGTGCTATACGGCCAACTTCTCCGCTGTTAGAAGATCAACAGATGAGGAGGGAGCAGTCACTGGGGTTTCAACTGCACAGCAAGGAAGACAAGTGATAACCACATCTCTTACTGATTGGAAATACCAAATACTACAACAAATTAATGACTTACAAGAGCCGATTTTGATAGTCTTGCTGTAAATGGGTTTCTGCGAAGGCAGAGTCTTCATGGTCACTCTAATCTTAGGTCCCTTGGAGACACCATGCGGGGACACCGCACTGATAGGGACAGCTGGAACAGTCTCCACGTTGAAAGGCTCAGACGTTTGGCTAGGAATTTGCACCTGAGTCCGGACCACGTCATCTATTCGTTGTTGAAACAGCTCCGTAGACACCTTTTCAGTGGTTAGCTCAGGAGATCGTTGCCTGCGGCATTTAAGATGAGGCTCTTCCTCGGACTCGGTAGCCTCATCATCACTATGCGGAACAGAGGAGGAAGCAATTCCCTTTGGTTGATTAGACCGTTTCCTGGATGGCTTCGGACCAGCACCTGAAGACAGGGACGTTGGAAAACACTAAAACAACAAGATTTAAACAAAGGCACTCACGGGAAGACATAGTTGCCACCTGTACATGCTTGCTTCCTACGACCTCGAGAGGGATCATCTAAATCTATTACAACCATCCTATGGGGCACAATACCTGCACCTTCCAAGAAGGGTGCGTCAAGTTAGTACGCCAACGCGCCGACGATTGCGCACCTTTCGGGCGCGGCAGGTGTTTATAAAAACAACAATAACATAAAGGTTACATGAAACTAGCTGTTACCCGTTCGATGAAAATGCGTGGGTGGATTCACGAGTTCCAAGGTCAAGAAATTTGGCAACAACCTGTCCAGCAAAGACTGTACACCAGCAGGAATGGGCTAGAACATAACCTTTTTTGCCCCTCTCTGGGCGAACAAATCAAACTTCGTAACACCTATTACGCATAAAGTAGGGCTCAGATTAACATTTCAAGCCAGCATTGTAAAGCCAAGCTAATTGAGTTAGATACATACCTTCCGCCTGGACACATGGATCATATCCAGTGGGAACACCCAACGGACTCAGACAGAGCATCACTAACACTCCATCCAGACATCGATGCATCAATAACGGAGTAGCATGCTCACACAGCGTCTTGTACCAAGCTTCCTGTTTGTAATTGTCCATGGGAGGAAACTCGACAATTTTCTCCTTAACACTGAGAGCCAGCCATTGTAACGCCGCAGGAATGACTCCCTTCTTCACATAGAAAAACTTTTTCTTTCCAATCATACATCGATTTCGGATTCTCCGTAGTCATCTGCGCAACCTTGCATCGAGACCCCAAGCTATACCACCCACCGCCACCCTGAACTTCCTCCAAAACGTAGAATACGTTCTATCGTTCGAAAGAGGGCTCCATGTCTAGGGCACGACATGTGGTTTCAATGTGAATTATGTGGAGGAGCCCATAGATGCTCATCTAAGTAGGATGAACACCATAAGTCAAAAGGGTGTTCACCAGGAACTAGTTAGTGGTCAACCTGAAACAACGCTTGGTGAAGAAGGCTTCATAAAGAGTTATTTTTCCTTCAGTGGACTGTAGTGTCGTTTTACCTTCGGACGGCAACTCCGGCTCCCAAGCTTCTTCAATTCCGTACTGATCAAGGAATGTGAAAAAAGCACCAGTCTTCCACTTAATGATGATGGTGTCAATGCCTTTTGTATAGGGCTCTTCTTTGTGTTGCTAAGAATCTACTAGTGATTCTTTGGCCATAACGACAAGATGAAGAGTGAAAGTGGAAACGAAACAAGGAAAAGAATGAGATAATCTTTGTGGAGGAGGACAGAGAATATGTTAAAGAAGTGGGAAAGATGGGATTTTGATATATATATATATATAGGGTATGCAATTAATGCTGCTGACGTCGACGTACGGGGGAGTGGGCGACTTTGCAGATGCTCAGCCATGTAGCAGGCAACACGTGTCCCACGACAGTCGAGGAGATGGCACATGCACGAGTAACCACTCACGCACCTAACAAGCGTCAGGGAACGTGTACGATGGGACGTCAACTGTCACTGTGCATGTCCCATCTGCGCTGACAGCACGTCTCCTTTTTTTCAACTTCGATCAATGGTAGACAACTGCCAGCTACACACCCATGACGTGTCGCATTCGCAGCGAAGGACTGAAGTAAACTCGTAAGTTTCGTTGTCCGCACTGCGCATACACACAACATGAACACAGCTTCGCAATTCAGTGCTTCCCGCATATAATTCTCCGTGACAATCATCCTGTATCAAAGATTACACGTTACCTACAAATATTGCGCATCAACACGAAAGGTACACCACGGGCATAGGGATGAGTTGTCACTCAACAATTAATTATTTAAGTCCAGCATCCATCCTCTTCCATCATAGGTTCAGACATAGAAGACACACTGGACTGGGGGGGACTTGATGGGATTGGGTATTGAACCACTAGCTGGATCAGCCCAACCCAGATCCTATCTTGCACAACCCAGAGACACTGCGCAATCATCACCCAGCTGCGCATACAGCAAAGCGTCATCCACTATCCTACAATTATGGAAAGCCTCATGCACAGGACGGTAAAAAACGGTATCTGTTCCATGCTTTCCTTATTTATCGCCTTAAATAAGTACTTTACTAACATAACCTAAGGTAGTGGAGACAACCCTAATCGGGCCCTAGGCCATTACGATTAGGGTTATGGGTGATGGTGGCATATGTCGAACTCTATATAAGGGGTGATATCCCTAATAGAGAGGACGTTTTTTGCTAACCCTAAAAGCTATCAAATATAGTATCCCTATCACCCCAGTTTTTGTTACAAACAACTACATTCGTAGTCGTCTCCCTACCCGCTAATCATCTCACCTTGCAGGAACTCTTATGCCGTAGAGATATCAGTGAGGGATCATTCTCGTGGATTAATAGTCATAAATTATCCCTAACAGGAGGTAAGAATATTTGTTTCTTCATACCCCAAACTCCACATCACCGCTACGTCATTTTCCCTTCCCTCCCTTCCCCCAAATGTGTGAAATGGTTCCCCCTAAAAAAAAGCACAAAAAAGAGCTCGGGGAGGGAGAGGAATTTCCCCCAAACTCATTGAATTTGTTGTGGGTGTGTGTGGGGGGAGGGGGGTTGTGGGGTGTTCCCTTAGGAAAGATGCCACATCGTCTCCCTGATCACTTCCTATTCACACCCCTGGCCTTATAGTCTAGGGCTGGAAATTTTAGACACAAACACCATAACACAACACGAATATACACAACCTTAACAGGTTTTATGTCTAAACAGGTTAAGACATGTTAACATGTTAAGCACCCGTTAAGACCTGTTAATAATTTTATTTAAAAAGTTATATATGGGGGGGGTGTGTGTGTGTATACCTTATACATATGCGGACTAAAGACGAAGGAACCATAATTTTCAATTTTCAAATCACAGAGTACGGACATATACATCGTTCATTCATCACTCCTCTTCCTTCTCAACTCCACCGTCCTCGTTACCCGTCCACCTTCCCCATTCGTTGTCACCCAGCACCCCTCCGTCATCACTCGTCCTCCTTCTCAACCCCTGCACCGCTTAGTCTCAAATTCATTGGTTTGTGTATAAATTTTTAGGGTTAATGTTTATAAACAAATTCTTGTCTTATCGTGTTTTATCATGTTAACATGTTATAAATAGTTCCGTGTTCGTGTTTGAAAAAAATGACACGATAATTTATCGTGTTGTGTTCGTGTTTACCTGTTTCGTGTTCGTATCTTATCGTATTCATGCATTAACAGATCGTGTCTGACACGATATGCCAGCCCTATTATAGTTTACAGTATACTTGATTTGAATACTTACTCTGTTTTCAAAATGTAAAGTATAAGAAAATGAAAAGTATAAGAAAAAAACTTAAAAAAGGTTTTGTGACATTTAATATATTACGAAATCCAACAGTAATGAAGCATGTTACCAAAATCACGATGACATTCAAGAAATTATGTAAAACGAATATTAGATGGTTCCTTGTAAATTTACCATGTCTTGCAAAAGATAATATAGCAAAATACAATAGCATTATCATATTTGACTTTAGTACAATTTTTAAATTAAATCTCACAAAATCTACTAATTCCAAAGCAATAATTAGTATCAAAGACTTTAAATTCCTAAATTAATTATAATAAGAGGGGAAACATAAACAAAACCATGGACTTCATTACCATGATCTGGCCATTTAACTTTTTGGATTTATGGCTTTAAGAGCATTCACATCTTCTCCATCAAATCTCATCCATCAAATTAGAGTAAAAATTACTACTTTACCTCTAAATTTTCCCTCTTCTAATTAAAATAATAATACTTTTTCATACTTTTATCATTACATTTTCTCTCTCCTCACTTACAACTACTTACAAAAATATTAAAATATATATAGGGGTGAACAGTAGCTTTTCATATTTAGGGTGGAACAATGCTTCCACCAAATATTTTCTCTCTCCTTCACTCACAACCACTTACACTCATCTCATATAATTTGGTAGACACACTCACATACATTTGGTGGATGGGATGTGAGTGCTCTAAGAAATTGAAAAAAAGTTATCGACACATCCCATCTTAGAGGGTGTTTGGGATTGTTTATTTCAATCAAAAGTGTGTTTTTTCAAGGCCGGCCTTGAAAATTCAGGTGTCCGAGTCAAGCTGCACAAATTGTGCCCCTTAGCCTTAGCTTTAGGCCTTAACGAAGTAAATAATGTAAACTATTTTTTTGAGCTACGATTAAAGTAATATCAAATTGATGGATCAAATTTTATTTCCACTTAGGTTGTAGTCTAACGGTAGAGGAAACAAATCCTCTTGGGGGAGGTTGGGAGTTCGAATCCCACAAATGGTAAAAATATAAATGGGTGAAAGTTTGGCAATTAAAAAAAGTTGTTTCATAATAAAAATAAAAGTTAAAAAGGAAGTCAAAACCAACTGGTAAAAAGCAAAAACAACTAAGTGTGAGCCCTCTTCATTTCATCTTCTTCATCCTCTCTAGTCATCCACTCATTAATAAACCTACAATTTTTTTTCTCAAACCATTTCATTTTCTTTTTTAATTCTTAACCTCTCTTAACATTTCTATACTTTTTTTTTATATAAACTACATTTCACTTTGATTAATACTTGATTAACAATTTTGGTGCTCAAACATACAAAAATCCATCGAATTAAGGACATCACTGTTAAGAAAAACTTGGATTGCTAGAAGGTCAATGTGCTCACGAGAAATTGAGCCCGGGTTGGAAGTCTTCCCCACACCCCTTAAGGGCCAACCCTGGTTTTTGTCAAAAGTGTTTATTTACTTATGGCTTTTTTTAAAAAAGAGTTTTCAAAAAAGTTTTTGGATTAACTTTTATGGTTAGAAAAGTCAATAAGTTGTTTTATAAAAAGTGTTTGGTTTAACTTATTAATGTAAAATGATCAAAAGTCAAAAGCCAAAAGCCAGGGTTTCTGACTTCTTGAAAATAGCTTATTGACTTATTGACTTCTTGTGCAAGTGAATAAGTCAATAAGGAGTTTTGAAACTCAATCCCAAACACCCACTCAGAAAGAGCTTGTGTGTCTACATTCTACTTTTATATTCAAAGATGTTGATGACTTGTTACAACCTCACTCTCCTCTCCTACTTCAATCAAACCCTAAGTCCCTGCTCCTACACAACCTCTTACCTAGGATTACGTCTTGTTGGCAGCATCGCCGAACTTTATCATCCTCATCCTCCAAAACCACCATAGCTGCAATCTTCTGAAAACTACCCAAAATGAACATCTAAACCTGCAAATCAACATTACATTAGATTGGTGAAATTTCATATCGAGTTTTATGCCGTTTGACGGAGTGATCGTGGCAGGTGGCGGCGTAGACGCCAGGGAGCTTGACATCGGATTCACAAGCGAGGAGTGGTGTACGGATTGTAAAGGATTATTTTAATAGAATCGTAGGGTACTCCACGTAGCACCACTATGAAACGTGGCTTATGAAGACAGTCATTACCTTGCCACACTTTATACTGAGCATAAAAGGGAAAGTGTATCAATAGAGCATTGTACTTAGTTTTAGTTTTAGTTTTACTTTTACTAACTGTATTACTGCTTGACACTGTTCATGATTAGTATTCTTTAATATAGTACTAGGGGTAAACCCGTGTGAAAACACAGACAGTCTTGAATTAGAATTTTACATACCAAATTTTATTAAACATCGAATCACGATACATTTTTAAGGTCCAATTGAAAATGGAGTATAAGGAAACAATTATTGAATTATTATATCAATCGTTAATTTACGAATTGTAGAAACATTTATACATTCAACATTACTTAAACCTTTAAAATCATTATCCCTAACTTAACTAAATCAACTACTAAAACCTTCAAATTCTCATCAACCAACAACATTAAGCACAGATCAAGTTACATACAAAAGCAACAAAACTCAAATAAACACCATTAGTAGATTCATTCTACGAAAACTCTTTCTCCAGACACGATCAAAACATCTTCAATGTTTGAGAAATCGTCACAATGAGATGGTGGCGATGGAGACTGACAAGATCTATTGAAGATTAGCTAACATCTACTGAAGACAAACTAATATCTGCCGGAGGCAAACCAACACCTGTTGAAAACAAACCAAGATCTGTTGAGCAAACATCTGTTGAAGAGTAATTAAGTGTTGTTGAAGACAATGTCTGTTAAGGCTTAACAACGGTTTGCCTCAACAGACGTTCATGTAACATTTGTTGGTCAAAACAGATGTTAAGGTGAACGGAGGTTGCAAAACAGATGTTAAGCAATTAACAAATTCCATAAGTTGACTGAAAATATATTCTATAATAACAAAACTTCTAAAAAAATGTCAGCATCTATAAAATGTCTAATTATAGTTTGTATTCACGATATATTATGCTTAAACTTAATAATATACCCATTTAAAAAATTATGTTGAAATAAGTGTTAATATTGGTAGGCTATATCTTGAGATAAAATGTAAAATAAATGAACGTAAATAAGAAGTCTCATGTAATCAGCTGGTTAGTTATGTTCCTTGAAGTCTTCTTTGTGACCGTTTGTGGCTGTTTCTGCTCAGGTAGACGTTGCAATAACGGTTTCCACCTTCTTCGCTTATTTTTAATGCATGTCGGTTACATTCTTGACTCTTTCCTTAAGCTTAGACTTTGGTTTGAAAGTGTAACTCTTTCTTCGATAACTGTATTGACTGAGTCATAATAATACAGACGTTTGAAAACAGTTTCGAGTCTATATTGTAACTTAGCCGTTCTTGCAATTACATCATATAAAGAAAATTCGTTAGTACATCCTCAGGATGTGCACACGTCGAAACATAGGTATATCCTGAAGTCTGTCACATCTTCAGCATCCTAAAGACATTATACTGAGGATATTAGGTTAAATCATTCCAAGGATTTTTACACCAACAATACTGATGGTTTGTAGTAGGATCATCGAAAGTCATGGTGTCCATCTTCAAGTGGGGGCCTGTCTCATGTTTATAAGCTGAGGACGCATGGTTCTCAGCGTTACGTTCTTCAGCTTATAGAAAAGGATCCTCCATTTTTGTATAACGTTGTTAAGTCTGAGAAAAACTAGAAAACGAAGTTTTTCTTTGTAAAGAGGGGCTCTATTCCTCATGGGGATGAGATTCCTCTTACTTGGTTAAAAAGTGGTAAAGTTTTTTCAAGGTGTTTAAAAAAAATTTTAGTTACATCCTAAGGATGTTAACATTCTGAAATTTGTTGCTTAACAGGTGCTTCGTTTGCCAAGTTTGCTTCTCCCCTAAACGGCGCTTATCTTCGGTGCAAGGCTGTTTACGACTTACCTGTTTCAGCAAGAACTTTTGAAGTGGAATAGAGTTATACCGCTAGTCAAGCTTCCAAGATGTCTGGTGAGCATGTCATGTTACGTCCCGAGGATGTTTACTATTTTACTTATTTACCAACCCTGCTTTTGTCATATTTTCAGCTAAGAAGCCTGCTTTCTTTGATCTGAATGACATTGATAGTCTAGATGTCAAGGAAACCAAAGTGACTTCTCCATCACCATCTAGTTCCAAAATGGTTACTCCTTCTTCCAACCCCCCCCCCCCTAAGTCTAGGGTTGCTGCTACTTCAAAGAAGAGGAAAGCTAGTGCTGCTTCTACTATTGCCCAGAAGATCACCCCCTTTGAGGGATTAAGCTTTGATGATGTTTTGAACAAGATTTCCCAATTCACTCTCCAGGTATGGACCTATCCTGAGGATGACACCGAAATATTAATCATAAAAAAGTTTACAACGAGAAGTACTTACCTTGCTTTCTTTTGTTAGGGTCATGAATACTTTCTGAAATCTTTGGATGCTGTTGCCAAAGAACTTCATGAAGCCCAGACCAAACTTGATGATGTCCAGAATATTGGTCGTGATAAGAGCAAATACCTTGAGAGCAAGTTGGCAGAGACTGAGACTGAATTGAAGCGGGTGGAGACGGAGCATGCTCAGGCAATGTTGGATCAGTAGAAGGAGGCACGGGATCATAGGAATGGGATCATAAAGTCTGCCACTATTTCCATCTTTCAGGCCAGGGTAAAAATGGCTCTCCAAGCCAAGGATCCACGTTCAATCAGGATGCCTTGGATGTTGATGCTTGGAAGGAGAAGATTAAGAGCCTGGGTGGGAAAGAGGTGGTTTATGAGCCTGTTCCTGTTGCTCATCCTGAGGATGTGGCTAAGGATCCTGGGGATGATAAGGTGAAGGAAGCAGATGCCAAGGTGGTTGAAGTGGTGAAGGATCTTCCTGTGGGCGATGAAGGATGTGAAGACTAGGCTGGAGCCCACTTTTTTAAATCTTTTGTGGTTGTGGTTGTGGTTGTGGTTGTGGTTGTGGTAGTAATCTTGTGGTTGAACAATTTCAGGCAATTTTATGTTTGACATGTATTAACTTAGGATAATATAAGGTTTGGGGTGGAGGGATCTTGGTTTCAAGACGAAGCCCCAAATCTTCTACTGACCCGGACTATAGATGTTGACCCCTGGTGGATGGGTCCTGGTTTTTTATGAAGCCAGGGGTTGACATCAATTTTGAATATGATGCATTAATAATATATGGTAACAACTTTTGACGCTACATTCTTGTGTTCTTTTATTTTATTTTATTTTTGATATTCTGCAAACATTAGCAAATGTTAGGTAAAGGAATGATATGGATAATACCTTTATGTTCTCTCTATCAAGTAGTTCTTCTAAGCTCAATATCTTGAGGATATTCTTCATATGTCTTCGTCATCTTCAAGATGGTCTTCATTTTCCTGAGGATGTCTCCAGTTCGTTTTTTCCTTCATCATCCTTAGGATGAACTTCATTATCTTGAGGATGTCCCAGTGTAATATCTTCGAGAAAGACTTTAAGTCTATGATCCTTTTCAAGAAAAGTCTAATAATTTTTTATAACAACCGTATAAAGGCAAAGATTGTTATTATACTGGCGACTTAGGCCTTTAAGTAAACTAGGATTAAACCCTTTTATAATAACTTGGTGACAAGACCAATGTGTAGCATCTTGGGGATAACTGGCGACAAGGCCTTTAGGAATTACTAGCGACAAGGCCCTGGTGACTAGACCAAATACGTAAGAGACATTGAAAATGTCTAAACCTTAATAGCTCAATATATATCTCAAAAATGATGGAATTGTCAGCCACTTTTACATGGACTGGTCCCACCATCCTGAAAATATACATGAGCAACGTGCGCACCAGGCGGGGTTGCTAACCCAATAAGAAAGGTGAAAACCTTTAAACCTTAGGAAGGTGTCGGACACCTTAACGGAGGAGAGTGTGGCCAACCTCAAGTATTCTAAGTGTTCCATCTTCAGGATGGTACTGCAAAATTCTCAGTATGGACTATTTCTGGACCATGTTTAGTGAAAATATAATCGATCGAAATAAGTTAAGGATAAGTACTTACATATGGAGATGATTCATCTCTACCGGCCTTCACCTTCATCTCACCAGTGATTCGAACTATGGTTTCTCTTCCAAAGAGATCAGTCACATGCATCCTTAGACATGGTAATATTTCAGGTGAATTGCATTCCAAGCTCTTGGTAGAATTTATCCTTCCATTGTTGATAACCAATATGCTCCTTTGCCAACTTCGGAATCTATAAAGTATGGTCCTTCCCATTTAGGAGCTACCTTGCCCTCACTTGGTTTCATCGTATTTTGGAAGGCTTTTCTTAGTACCAAGTCTCCTTCTTGAAATCTTTTTATCCTTATATTTTTGTTGTAGGCTTTAGCAATCCTTGTTGATAAGCTGCCATCCTCAATTTAGCAGCATCCCTGAGTTCATCCACAGTCTCCAAATCTTGCAATAATGTTTCTGAATTGGTAGTTGCATCCTGGAGATGTTTCCTTGTTGTAGGCATGACCATCTCCGTTGGTAGCATTGCTTCCGTTCCAAAGACCAAAGAGAAAAGTGTCTGACCAGTTGCATTCTTAGAAGTAGTCCTATCAGCCCAAAGTACAAATGGAAGTTCTTCTGCCCATTTCCCTTTCTTCTCCCCAAGCTTCTTCTTCAAGTTGTTGACAATAATTTTATTTGAAGATTCTTCTTGTCCATTAGCCTGAGGATGGACTGGTGTTGAAGTTATCATCTTGATCCCCCAACTCTCACAAAAGTCAGTTGTTCTTTTGCTAATGAATTGAGAGTCATTGTCACAAATAATTTCAGATGGTACTCCAAATCTTGTTAAGATGTTCCTTTTGATGAATGACACTACTTCTTTATCTCTGACTTGTACGAATGCTTCGGCTTCAATCCATTTTGAAAAGTAATATGTCATTACTAGCATGAACACCTTTCCACCAGGAGCTTTAGGTAGCTTTCCTACTATATCCATCCCCCATTTCATGAAGGGCCATGGTGAAATAATAGGATGTAATGGTTCAGCAGGCTGGTGAAGGATGTTGCTATGTCTTTGGCATGGATCACACTTTTGAGAATATAACATGGCATCCTTCTTCATAGTTGGGCAGTAGTATCATGTCCTTAAGGTCTTTGAGTAAAGAGATCTTCCTCCTGTGTGATTCCCACAATCTCCTTCATGGATATCCTTGAGTACTTCATTTGCTTCTTCCTTGTTGAGACACCTCAAATATGGACCTGCATGAGATTTTCTATACAAAATATTGTCTATAATAGTCAATTTTGATACCTTCATCGTGAAAGCCTTTTCATTTTCTTTATCAGGGATGACATCCTCTTGTAAATACTTCATTATAGGGGTCATCCATGACGAATCGTCTCGAACCTGAGTGGTTAGAACAGTGATATCCTCGGGATGTACTGTTTTGGCAGCTTGTTGTGCCGATTCTGGGTACTCAACTCTTTTAAGTTTTCAGCATGAGCAGGAATTTCTTGAATGGTATTAAGTAAGGGTAAATTGATTTTTACTTGTTTAAAATTTTCCCACCTCTCATCCTTTTGTGGGTCATTTTTATTTAAAACCACTATTTTAGTTGGGTCCATTAAAGCCAAAGGAAAGGGTGCAGATTTGAGTTTCTCACCCTTTTCCTTGGCCTCATTAGAACTTTCACTGAAAAACTTTTCACAAAACATTTTTTTCAAATTTTTAACTTTAAAGTTTGATTGTGAAAGTGTTTCCTGCTCATACTCAGAATTGGAAAGAAGACCAACCGCATTAATGTGTACATTCCTTGCAGTTGATGACTGATGTGCTGGATTCACTGTGGTGGTACTCGGTAACTTACCTGGATCTTAACGGATAACGGACAACTCTTCAGCAATTTGACCAACTTGCTTTGCCAATTCTTTGTACTGTTTGTCTCGTATCTCATTGTCCTTCCGAATCTCCTTCATGCAATCTCCTGTCGACTTCATGAACTCTCCTGTTGACTTCATAAACTCAGTCAATATTTCTTTCACTGGTCCATCTTGCCCTGAAGATCCACCCTGCTGATTGCCTTGACTTCGCTAGTTGCCTTGAGAACTCCCTTGGTTATTGCTTTGCTGATAACTTCTTTGATTGTTGTAGTTCCCTTGGTTTGAATATCCTTTCTGATTGTTTTGGTTGGGTACCTGTGATGGAGGATTCAACTGGTTAGAAGTATTATTGTAACTAAAATTAGGGTGATTTCGCAAACCTGAGTGATATGAATTAGAATTCATATCATGTTGTTTCTGTTGTTCGCCCTGTTGATTCACTTGCTCATTTCTCCCCTTCTGTGTAGGACAATCTGCGTCCACGTGTCCCAATCATCACAAATCGAGTACACTGCAAAAGAACTCGCTGCTTTTGCTCCTTTACCCTTTCCTGCGCCTTTACCTGCTGTCAGTTGTGCAATCTGGCGCTCTAAACTTGCAATCCTCTTCTCGGACTCATAATCAATTCCCCTTGATGCACCTGTTCGGCTTCTCCTACTAGCACAAGCCTGTCTCTTTGATGTCACTGACAACCTCTCCATATACTCCCAATCCACATCCTTATGGTTACTCAAAAAGGTACCATTACTGTTGGCATTTAAATCCCTAACATCTTCAGGTAGTAAACAGTCATAGAATGACTTGATCAGCTCCCACATAGGTATATCATGGTGTGGGCATTTCCTTAGCAACTCCTTGAACCTGGTGAAAGCTCTATGAAATGGTTCACCCGACTATTGTTGGAAGGTTCTAATGGCCTCCCGAGCCTCAGTGGTACGAGTCATGGTGTAGTATTCTTCCAAGAATTGTTGTTGAAGCTCCTTCCATGTGAAGATACTACCAGCTGGCGGTGAATGGTACCATATCCTCGCTTGATCCTTGAGGGTGAACTGAAACATCATCAACCTCACCTCATCCTGACTAAACCCATGGCCCCGATAGTGTTGCAAATTCCCCAAACTCTGCAATGTGTAGATAGGGTTCCTCTGTTACCTTACCATAGAAACTCGGAAGGTGGTTCAAATATTGGGGTCTAACCTCAAAGCTCCTTCCGTTCTGATGTAGTGGTACTATAGGTGAGGTGTGCTCGGTGGCCACAGGAATAAAGTGACTCCCTACACCTTGTACAGGAGGTCTATAGTTCACCCGAGGTACTCCATCTACATATTGTCTTTGCCCATTCCCACGCACCTGATTTTGTGGTTGATTTTGGGGGATCCCTCTTTGTCCTTGATTCTGCCCCCTCATATTATACCATCGCTGCTATCACTGCTGATATTGTGGACCGAACTCGTCATACTCATCATAGTCGAACTGATCCTGATTCATGTAGTACCCATCATCATCAACTCCTCCATCCCAATCCGTAACTCTACCATTAAAAGTACCCGCTGCACCCTGCATAGTGTTAGCTTCATAAAGTGAATTTGTTGCTCTATTACTGTGCGATCTTGGGTTGCGGTTTTGTGGTGGTTGTCGATTTAAGGTTAATGGTCGGTTTGGTTGTTGTTGTGGGGCCTCAAAAGCTGGATCATTTTCATGATGTTCTTCCCACTCGTCATGATCTTGACGGCCTTGCTGAAATTGTCTAGAACCGCCAGCGTTTAAATCTGGGTGAAATTGTTGGAATGGTAGTGGTTGTGAAGGTTGCGATGTTTGAAATGGTGGTGGAGGCATATTGCCCAATGGGTCTTGTTGTGGTGGTATTGGGTCAGGTTGGTTGGGTGAAGGTTGGTTATCTTGGTTACTGTGACGACTCATGATTGGTGTTTATCGGTTTTGATGAATTGCTCTGTTTCGTCTAGCTGTCTTTTCAATCTCCGGATCGTAAAATAGCGATGAAGCTTTGCCCGAATGGCGTGTATGATGCATGCAATTGAATTATCTGCACAGACACAAACAAGCAAAACACGCGTAATACTGAACAAAAGAAAACAAAACAAAACTTAAACTAAAAGACTAGAAAAAGAAAAAAGTTTTGTTTTTTTTTAAGAAAAGCAATAAAACTAAATCAAAACTATCAAGCGCACCGATTCCCCGACAACGGCGCCATTTTGATCGATGTCGTTGGGTCGGTCAAAAGAAAAGATTAAGTAGTATGTGGAAAGTAAGGTCGTCTCCACGGGGAATTGGTGGAAAGTTGTAATTTTTATATGAATTAACAATAGCCTAATGATTTGTTTCGATTGATTGAGAAAACTAAGAACTTTGATTTTAAGTTGTAAACAATAATTAAAAGAAAGTAGCCACCTCCGGATCTCTGGTTTGACGATTCACCCATCTTGTTTTAATTAGTATGAATACCACATAGACATGGCCTTGTTAATTGATTGTAATTCAAGTGGTAATTAGACACAAGTTTTTAATAATAACCTATACAATCCAATTACCAAAGCATATGTGCCAAATACCCTCCCAATAATCAAACTGCTCACGATGCAAGAAAACCGAATGCGAATGATCAAAAGATAAGCAATTGAAACACATATAATTTGTTTAAATGAATCAAACCACAAGTATTCTTCAAAACATAAAGAACAATCCAAAAATACTAAAATGAATCAAGTTGAGTTTCACATACAAACCATCCACCCGGAGGTGGTCATAAAGGAATTAGCCTATCATCTCCATTGCAAGATCTTCACTTGATGTGTTGTTGGAGATTGAATGCATGATTTGATGATTAAGATGATGATTAGGAATGATTAATTGAGGGAAAAACACCTTGGGAATCACTAAAAACGGCTAGGGTTAAGTGTTTTACGTTTGGGAGAATAATTATCTATTTATGGGGTTTAAACCATTAAATTCGCAACTTATGCTGGCAGGGGTGCAAGTTCAGACAAGACCAGCGCACCTTGTGCTGGTAACCTTCTCAGCTTGCGCTGGGGAGCACCAAATTTCCCAAACTTTCTGCGATGCGCTGGGATCAGAGCACGTGCGCTCAAAGGCATTTTACCTTGCGCTCCAACTCGAAATTTCTTCTTTTCTTCAAACTTTCACTTGGGATTGCATCCATAAACTTCCAACCTCTTGTCTAGCTTCCAAAACCTTCATATTAAGCTCCAATTAACTTCATTAAGCCTCAAGTACCTACAAATCACCAACAATCTCAAAGTAACCATGTTTTATGATATAAATCACTTAAAACACATAATTAAATACATCTTAACATGGTAAAACACCCTCTCATCAGATGTACTGTTTTATCCTCAGGATGTGCCTTGCTATCCTCAGGATGCCACACTTCGATTGCTGGTTTCAGGATGTGGATGATGGAAATCTTGGACCCTTCAGGTAGATTTAAAGAGGATCCCAGATTTGCTAAAGCATCAGCTTCAGCATTTTCTTCCCTAGGTACCTGTGTTAGTGAAAATTCTACAAAAGAAGTTGCTAAATTAAAACTATTTCGAGATAAACAGCTAATTTTGACTCTTTTACTGCATAAGATCCATTAAAATGGTTAGTAATCAACAAAGAATCAACAAATACTTCAATATTAATAACATGCATGTCTCTAGCAAGTTGTAAACCAATAATGAGAGCTTCATATTCTACCTCATTATTGGTTGTCTGAAATGCACATCTAATAGCATGGAGTATTTTGTCCCCTTGTGGCGATTTTAGTAGTGTTCCTAAACCTGTGCCTCTTGCATTTGAAGCACCATCAGTGTATAGAGTCCATTTTTCTAAGTTTTCATTTAATTGTTGAACTTCAGACTCTACTTCACTCAGAATGTCACTACTGAAATCAGCCACAAAGTCTGCTAGAGCCTGTGATTTTATTGCATTTCTAGGTTCATATACCAAGTCAAAATCACTTAATTTTACTGACCATTTTGCCATTCTTCCAGACATTTCAGGTTTTCTAAGTACATTCTTAATAGGATAATTAGCTTGAACATGTATCTTATGTATTTCAAAAAAGTGTCTAAACTTGGTAGATGCCATTATTAAAGCTAAGATAAGTTTTTCAAGATGTGAATACATGGTTTCAGCATCTAGTAGAGTTTTACTTACATAATAGACAGGATGTTGTTGCCCTTCAAAGTCCTTTACCAAGACTGCACTTATTGCATTCCCAGAAACTACAAAGTATAGTTTAAGAGGTTCTCCATCCACAGGTTTCATCAGGAGTGGAGATGCTGCAAGATACTCTTTCAGCTTCTTTAATGCTTCTTCATGCCTCTGTCCCCAGTCGAATTTGTTATTCTTTTCAGGATGTCATAGAACTCCTTGCATTTTTTTGAGGATTTCGAGATGAATCTGTTCAGGGATGCTACCCTGCCAGTTAGCCTTTGTATATCCTTGATATTTTTTGGGGATTTGAGATCAAGGATGGCCTTTATTTGTTCAGGACTGGCTTCTTTCCCTGTTTTGGTTACTAAGTATCCAAGAAACTTTCCAGCTCCAACTCCGAAATGACATTTTGCTGGTTTTAACTTCATATTGTAGCCATCCAGGATGTCAAAGGCTTCTTTTAGATCCTGAAGATGGTTCTCTGCTTTCTTGGATTTTACCACCATGTCGTCCATGTAGACCTCCATTGTGTCCCCAATCTTTTCCTTAAACATCATGTTCACTAGCCTTTGGCAGGTTGCACCTGCATTTTTTAGTCCAAATGGCATAGCTATATAACAATATATACCTGATGGGGTCATGAATGTCGTATCCTCTTGGTCATCTGGTTCTTAGTAGTCTGTGACAAGATCAGCTTCAGATCCTGAGGATGTTAATAGTATTCTAAATCATCCTTGTTTTGTAGGTGCTTGTTTTGCAAAACTTGTTCCTCCCTAGACGACGCTTTTATTAGATGCAAGGCAGTACTAGAACTACCAGCTTCAGCAAGGACTTTTGGAGTAGAAGAAAGCTTTTCTACAGGTCGTGCTACTGAGATGTCTGGTGAGTTTATGAGTAATGACATCCTTAGAGATGCCAGTCATATCTTCATGCTTCCATGCAAAAGTAGAAATCCTACATTTAAGAAATGAGATTAGTGATTGTTCAATGTTATGAGGGATATTCTTACCAATTAGCACAGTGGTATCCTTATTATTGTTATCAAGGCAAACAGCCTTTACATCCTGCTCAGGATGTGCCTTGACATCTTGATGATGGCACTGTGCATCCTTCTGTAATTGCTATGCTTGACGTGATGAGGCCTTCATAGATGTTGTATAACAATCCTTGGCTTCCTGTTGATCACTATTGACTTTGATGACTCCCCAAGGTGTGGGTAACTTTATACACTGGTGATATGTTGAAGGAACTGCCTTCATGTCATGTATCCAGGGTCTCCCCAGGATGACATTGTAGCAGGATAGGGAATCTATCACACAGAATCTCTGGATAGAGTTCACACCTTCTACATATACTGGTAGCTTGATGTCTCCTACTGTACTTTTAGTTTCCCCACTGAAGCCCACCAAAACTGATGATCTGGAACCTATTTCTGATTCTGGGATGTTCATTCTTTTGAGAGCTTCAAGCTGGATGATATTCACTGAACTTCCTCCATCTACGAGGATCCTGCGAACAAAGTGGTTAGCAATATATAATGTAATAACCAAACCGTCATGAGGAGGATCAAGAATGTTTTCTCGGTCTTCCTCCTCGAAGCTGATCACTTTAGAGGTCATCTTCGTTGGTTCTTCTCCTTTTTCAGTCTTTGTTTCCCTCGCATGTCTTTTAGCAGCTGAATATGAGGTTCCACAAATGTCTTTCCCTCCTGAAATGAAGTTGATAATACCAACATCCTTAGGTGGGGATGCTGCTCTTTCTGGGATGTTGGTGCCATCCTGAGCTTTTGATTTCTTTTTGCCCAGGAGATCTTTAAGGTGACCTTTACTCAAGAGATAGGCTATCTCTTTTCTTAAGGCGATACAGTCTTCAGTGATATGGCCGAAATCTTCGTGAAAGGCACACCATTTGGACTTGTCCTTCCATCCTGCCTTATTCTCTTTCCGTGGCCATCTTGCTTTTTCCCCTAGATCCTTCATGGCATACATCAGTCCTGTTACATCCACAGAAAAACAATAATCTGATAATTTAGGGCAGTCATCCTCATCATCGTCCTCTACCACATTGACCTTTTATTATCAGGCCTAGCATATGGCTTATGCTTATATGGTTCGTATGTGGGAGTGGACTTCCGATTGGGATGGTTATATTTTGAGGATGATTCTATCCTCTCTTGAATTTTCTTATCATCCTCAAGTCGGATGAATCTTAAAGCTATGTTCCTGACTTCATCCAAGTTCCTGCATGGATTCATCACCAATTCTTGATAGAATGGTGAATCTCTTTGCAGCCCCATCTTGAATGCCTATACTGTCGTTGTGACATCCAGATTTGGGATGTCAAGTGCTTCCTTTCCAAACCTAGTAATGAATTCTCTTAGTGATTCCCCCTGTGGTTGAGTCACCCTGTATAGATCACTTGTCAAACGTTCGAACGTTCGACTACAAGAAAACTGATTATTAAACATGTTAATAAAATGTGCAAAAAAAGTAATAGAATAGGGTGGAACACTTAGGAGCCATTTCAGGGCTGGACCGGTGAGAGTTGAACCAAATCCCTTGCATAAACACGCTTCTTTCAGATTGACAGGGATTGGATTTATTTCCATCCTTTCCCTATATTGAGCCACATGCTCCTCAGGATCTGTAGATCCATCATAAAGCTTCATACTTGGAGTTTGAAACCGTTTTGGAATATCTGCATCACATATGGGGGGTGCAAATCTTGACACCCTATGGCATGCTGAGGATACCTCAGGGATGGGTTGCACTATCCCTGGCACACTCGACACCATATCCTTAATCTTCTGAAGCTCCCTTTCTAGCTGAGGGCTTATTCATGTATCCTGCAAAGAAGCAACATCATTAGAAGTAAAAGTACTAGAACTTAAATTGTTACCGTTATTGTTATATCCTTGGGATGGCACAGGTGTATATCCTGTATCCCTAGTGGTTGCCATGCTAGGAGTAGTAGTTGTTTCTGGAGCAGAGAACTCAGTACTCATGGGGATAAAATCTCCTTGATGCACCCCTCCAGAGATGCTACAATTAAAATCTAACGTCGTGGGTTGCAATGGTGTCCCCATGTCTTCACTTGGCCTTCTCGAGGATGATTTAAGAGCTTGTATCTCTCTTATCAACATCCAGTTTGTATCTTGTTGTTGATGTATCGAATCTTTCATCAGTGCAAACATAGAAAGTAGTTCATTATTTGATACAAAACCGGGAGGAGTAGATCCAGATGGTCTAGGTGGGATTTGGGAAGTAGAACTTCTTGGAAGTGCAGGTGGATGTGGCAAGGCAGTATTTCTGGCAGAGGTTGTAGATGGCATGGATGTTGAAACAGATTTTTGTGAAGAAGACATAGTTATCAAATTTTGTAAAAAAGGAATTAAATGAGAGAAAGTTTTAACAAAGCTTTTTGTTAAAATAGCACCACTTGCCCCACGGTGGGCGCCAAATTGTTTTGGTCAAAAATTACCTAGTAGAAATAATTTTGTATTCCAAATTAGTAAAAGTGAGGTAGAGTGCTAAATGTGTGAAAATATATTAAAGAGTCGATTATATTCTGAAAATGGTGTATTAGGATGCTAAAGAAGTAAAAATATGACAACTATGCTCAGGATGGCTTAGGTTAGCTTTGGGATGGACAGTTATATCCTCGGGGTGGAACTGTTTGTAATGGATGAATAAAGTGGTAAACACAAAGAACAACACTCGATCTATGAGGAAAGCCCTTGATCAGTTGTAGATCGCCGGCATAAAACATCGGGAGGAGACTAGGCCCCTGCCTTGTTTGTTAATGTTAATTTGGTAAAAAGATACAACTTTGGACGAGCAAATGGATGAGTTTACTAAGATTACAATGATTGTGTGAGTGTTTCTAATCTGCTAAGTGTATATGTGTAGCTATAGTATAAGCAATGTGTCCTATACTCGTCCAATACTCCCATTTATATAGTACATGAAGTAAACAAAGAATCCCGAGATATCCGCTAAGTAGTTAAGCTCTTTGAAGTCTTCATATGATCGTTGTGGTTGTTTCAACTCAGGTAAACATTGTAGCAACGGTTTCTCCTTGGCTAGTTTAATGTTTCAGTTGTTTCCTCATTTGTCGTCGATATTAAATGTATATTGGTTACAACTTTGACTCCATCTTCAATCTTGGACTTATGGCTTGCATGAGATACTCTTTGATCCTTGACTTCTTTGACTGAGAGTTATAATATAGACGTTGGAGAGCATATAGGAATCCATATTATAACTTAATTGTACCTGCAATCACATATAAGAAAGATAATATGTTAGTCCATTCTCAAGATGTGCACATGCTGAAGTCCCGTTACATCCTGATGTCAGTTGAGTCCTTCAGCATCCTGAGGATGCTATATCAGGTATGTGAGGTAAAATCATCCTGATGATTTTCACCCTCAACAGCAGTTTCAACTTAGTTATACGTTGCACCAGCTGTTTCCTGGTTCTTCGCCGATATTTAATGCATATCGGTTACAACTTTGACTCCATCCTCGATCTTGGATCTTGGTTTGCAAGAGTTATTCTTCTATCTTTGACTTCTCTGACTGAGTATCATAATATAGACGTTGGAGAGTAATTACGTGTCCATATTATAACTTGGTTGTACCTGCAATCATATCATAAAAAGGTGATTTGTTAGTCCATCCTCAGGATGTGCACATGTTGAAATATAGTTACATCCTGAAGTCAGTTAAACCTTTCAGCATCCTGAGGATGCTACACTAGGGACATGAGGTAAAATCATCCTGAGGATTTTTACCACCAACAATCGTCATCCTCAACCACACTGACCTTTTTGTTATCATTCTTAGCATAAGGCTTATGCTTATAAGGCTCATATGTGGGAGTGGATTTTCGATTAGGATTGTTGTATCTTGAGGATGTTTCTATCCTCTCTTCAATCTTCTTATCAGCCTCAAGACGGATGAACCTTAATGCTATGTTTCTAACTTCATCAAGAGTTTTACAAAGATTCATCACCAATTCTTGATAGAAAGGTGAATCTTTCTGTAGTCCCATCTTGAATGCTTGCACTGTTGTTGTGACATCTAAGTTTGGGATGTCAAGTGCTTCCTTCCCAAACCTGGTAATGAACTCCCTTAATGATTCTCCTTGTGGCTGTGTTACCCTATACAAATCACTTGTCAAACGTTAAAATGTTCGACTACATAAAAATGGGTTATTAAACATATTAATTAACTGAGCAAAGGAAGTAATAGAGTAAGGTGGAACACTTAGTAGCCATTTTAAGACTGGGCCAGTGAGGGTGAAACCAAATCCTTTACATAAGCATGCTTCCTTAAGGTTGGCAGGAATGGGATTTATTTCCATCCTTTCCCTTTATTGTGCTACATACTCCTCAGGATTTGTGGATCTATCACAAAGCTTCATGCTTGGAGTCTGGAGTCTCTTCGGAATCTCTGCATCACATACTGGAGGTGCAAAACGAGACACCCTGTGACATGCTAAGGATACTTCAGGGATGGGTTGCACTATCCCTGGTACACTAGACACCATGTCCTTGATCTTCTGAAGTTCTCTTGCCAGTTGAGGGCTTATACCTGTATCCTGCATAGAACCAAGATCATTAGTAGCAAAAGTACTAGAACTTAAATTGTTACCAGGGTTATATCCTCGAGATGGTTCAGTTGTATATCCTGGATCCGTGGTTGTAGTCATCCTCGGTGTTGTGGTAGTTTCAGGAGCTGAGAATCCTGGATTCATGGGAATAAAATCTCCCTGATGATTGCCCCCAGAGATGGTGGAGTTGAAGTCCAAAACCCTGGGATGTATTGGTGTTATCACATATTCAACTGGTCTCCTTGAGGATGTTTTTAGAGATTGAATTTCTCTCATTAGCATTTGGTTAGTTTCCTGTTGCTTCTTCATTTGATCATTCACCATTGAAAACATGGAAAGGAGTTCATCGTTTGACACAAGGATAGGAGGAGTAGATCCAGATGTGCCCATCCCGGATGTAGGAGGAGTTTGAGAAGTATTTCGAATGACAGAATCGGAACTCTTAAAGAATGTAGGGGAGGTGGTAATGTCACATTTTTGGCAAAGGTTGAGGATGGCATGGATGAAGACACATATTTTTGGTTCGAAACCATAGTTGTCAAGACTTTTGAAATAAATTGATTAATGATAAATTTTAACAAAGATTTTGTTAAAAATAACACCACTTGCCCCACGGTGGGCGCCAATTTGTTTTGGTCAAAAATTACTAAGTAAAAATAACTTTGTATTCCAAATTAGAAAATGTGAGGTAGAGTGCTAAAAGTGTTTAATATGTTCAAAACTCAGTTATATCTTTAGGATGACAAGTTTAGGATATCAAAGAAACCTTTATTGACAACTATGTTCAGAATGATAAAGGAAAAGGTGAGGATGGACAGTTAGATCCTGAGGATGTAACTGTCTAGGACAAAAATATAAAAATGAATGTAAATGAAATGTAACAAGAGAACAACACTCGATAAACGAGGAAAACCCTTGATCAGTGATGATCACAGGCACAAAACATCGGGAGGAGTCTAAGACCCTGCCTTGTATGTTAATATTAATATGGTAAAAAAGATTACAACTTTGGATTTGTGATGAACGAGCTACTATGAGTACAATTCAATGTAGTGTATGTAAAACTATGGAAAGTATGAGTTCTAGTGTCGTGAAGTGTGTATCAAGTGTTGAATACTAAGTGTTAAGTCCCTTAATTTCGTTCATTGCACCCCTTTATATAGTACAAGTAAAGAAATAATAATCCCATGAAATCTGCCTTCTTTAGTGTATTCTTGACTATTTCAGGTTAGCTTTGAAGAGGAGTTAACTAATATAGACGTTGGATTAACTGTTTCCTTGATTCTCGCTTGTCATTGATGTCAAGCAGTTACACTTTGACCTATTCTTTAGCAAAAGGTTTCTTCCACGTGTATTCTACTTCCGTCTTTAGCTCCTTTGGCTTGATTAGGATAATATAGCCGTTAGGGAAGAGTTACAAGACTTAATATTGTTTAATGTACCTACATTCACATAACATTAATATAATTCGTTAGTCCATCCTTAGGATATACATAAGATAATATACTATTACATCCTGAATCTTGTTCAATCCTTTAGTATCCTGAGGATATCACATAGAATATACAAGTTAGAATCATCCTGAAGATTTCACCACCAACAAGCATTATCCGATAACGGGTGAGATTCCTATTAACCCTGATCCTATTTCTTTTGTGGTTCCAGGTGGAGTCCCGTGCGTCATCATTTCTGATGAGGAATCGATCGGTTTGTCTGGAGGGTTGCATCATCCGACGCGTCGTTCCAGAGTGTCTGGGTCGCGTGGGCGCAGGAAAATGGCGCCCCGAACTCACTCATATACCTCTAAATCATATTATTTAGATGAGTTTAAGACTGCACCTTTTAGTGCAGGTGGTGAGGGGCCCTATTATGGCCAAAAAACCAAGCGCAAGGAGCCATCCCAGTCTGAAGATGCGCCCGAGGAGCTAGAGTCCTTTGAGCAATATCTTGTGAGGAAGAGAAAGGTGCAGAAGGTGGCGGAGCAGGGTGTGGGAGAGGGTGGGAGACTGGCTAGTGTGTCCCTGCCAAAGTTGTTGAGAGGTCGTTAAAGGAGGTGCAACCACAGTTCTCCCTCAAAATTACTCCTCCCGCGCCGGGAGGCCATTCTACACAAGACGCTGAAGAAAACGCCTGGTAAGCTTCTTAACTTTGGTTTTGCCATTCTCCTAATATTAGTTGCTGACTTGTTTTATTCCTTCGTAGTGGTCACCCCAAAAGTTGTCCCTTCTTCTTCCTCCTCTCCAACTCTTTCTAACGCAGAGATGGTCAAAAAGTGCATAGCTTAAAAGCTAGCTATTGGCGAAAGGGAGAAGAAGTTGGAGGAAGAACGGTTGAAAAAGGAACGTGAAGAGGCTAAGGCCAAGCGATTGGCCGATGAAGCTGCAAAGAAAGCAGAAGCAGAGAGGATGGAGGCGGAGAGGATCCGTCTCGAGAAAGAAAAACTCGAGGCGGAGAGAGTCTGCCTTGTTAAAGAAAAGGCCGAAAACGAGAAGGCTGAAAAGGAGGCGGCGGAGGCCCGTGCTAAGGCCGATGATGCCGCGAAGAAGACTATTGAGCAGACGTGAGTTTTTCCAACCCCCCTAGCGGAAGGCACTAGGGTGGTGAAGGTGCCTCATTCCAGATGGGTGAGTTGCCATTTGGCCCATTTTTGAAGAACCCATCTCCTCCGGGGGTGGGAAGAAAAGCGGTTTGGTGAGTGCCTCGACTTACTCCGAGGGCGATAAAATAATCCGCCCTCACTAGAGTATTCGTGAGAGCTCGCGCTTCGCCAACCCTCTGTTGGCGGAGGAGTTCATTGCAGAGGCCATCCCTCAGAAGGAGAGGGAGTATCAAGATGTCCTGGATCTGTCGGCGCTGATCTTTGACATCTGTGTGAACCAAGCCCTTCAATGCGTGGCCATAAACTCTCTGAAGAGACGTGATGCAGCTGTTCAATGTGATTGCGGAATTCAACGCTGCGAAGGGTGTTCAGGTTCAAAGACAAGAGAAGCTTTGGGCGGAAGTGGAAAGATACCGAGGTCGCGCTTACGCGGCCGAGGATAAAGTTAAGGCACTGGAGACAGAGCACGCGGTGCAACAAAAGAAGTGGACAGAGTCTTGCGCTCGCACCAATGTTGATATGATGAAATCTAGGGAGAAGATTCAAATTATTGAAAATGAGAACTCCCAGCTGCGTACTGCCACCGAATGCCATATCAAGGACCTTAAAGAAAAGGATTCAAAGGTGGTGGAGGCGCAGTCGGAGCTCCAAATAAAAGACAAGGATCTGATGGCCACGACCTCTCGCACTTCACTTTTAAAGTCATAGAAGCTCTCTCTTATGAGGACGAAGGAGGATCTGGAGCGGGAGAAGGCGGAATTGGAAGATTCCCGGGCTACTGCGATTCAAGAGGCGGAAAATGCCAAAGCCCTACTTGACCAATCCATCGCCGCCCAAGAGAAGGCCAAGGAGGCAATGCAATGGGTGATAACCGCTGGCGTATTCGGGGTAAGTAATTTGTCGAGTCCTCCTTTCTTTTGTAATTTGCTTTGAATTTTAGCTAACCTTTTATGGTTTGTTTGTAGATCTTCAAGCGCATGTAGACTGAGCCTTAGCTCGAGGACCAGGTTGCTGCCATAATCGGCCACTAAAAAGGTTCTAATTTGTTGTTGTTTAGTATATTACATGAGCCGTTTTCAACCTAACCCATTTGGGCATATAAGAAATTTCTTGGATTGACCCGAATTTTTTATTGACATTCAACTACTTTTGTATCAGGTTTGGAGGTTATGATATCAGTTCGGAACATAAACTAATTACTTCCTGAGAACGATGGTTTCAAGACAATCAAGTCTTGTCCGGAGATTTGAGGTTAATTTAAGTAAAACATATTTCATTTTCTTGCATTATACAGTCTTTTTTAAATAAACAGTAAGAAGACATTCAGCCTTTCACCCCCTACTTAGCATGCTTCTGTTTTTTTGTTCTTGCCATTTCATGGTGCATCATATTGATTGTATTTAAAATTTCTTAAAAAAATAATTCAACCCAATATTAAGCAAACCTACTATAGTCTTGATGACAGGTTGATATAGAGGTGCTGATTTTGACCCTTTTACTTATGAATAAGTTAAATTGGTCACTGGGTTGTGTTTCATCTAACGGTAATGTAAAGAATTAATAAAAAATGAGAAACAAAAGTGATCAAAATATGATTATGGTTTGGTTTTGCAGTTAATGGTGCTTCTGCTACTATGACATGAGTAAATGTTACAACATCTAAATGAAATGGAGATGAAGATGCTTCTACTTCTATGGTGATTGGTATACCCAAAACCACAAGGTTTCTGTTTAGTCTATATATGATTTCATACTTTATTAGGAATTAAATAAGTTTATAATCTTATGTCTAACCTATGGTTTATATTTATTTATAGTTGATGCTGGGAAGGAACTTGGTATGCTAGATGGAGCTCTCATTATGGCAAGTGACTGTTTAGATATAATTCCTCTGTGCCAGATGGCATCAAGCGTGAGACAATTAATGTTGATCCAAGTAAATTTTGTTAATTAGGTGATGATATGATAATGTTAGTTAAAACTTTCATAATTTATTCCTCTAAGAAAGAATTTTGTAATATTAATGTTTCTATTAACTTGGATAAGTTGCCCAGCTTTATCACAGGATTCTCATCATAATACATATGTGTATAATGCAATTATACACATGTGTATATTGAAAAAAAAATAGAAAATAAATAAAAAAATCCTGCATATAAAGCAGCAATTAAAGCAAAAAAAAGAAATAATTTTTTTCTTTTTTTGCCTTAGAGAATTGGTGGTCCAGAATGGTTCTCACAGTTTTCAATTTGAAAAAAGGTTCTCATTTAAATCAAATCCAAGAACACATAAATAAAAAACTTAATAAGAACTTGAAATATAAAAGCTATATATTTACAGAGTTCTTTTATATCTTTATATGATGTTTGAGGTACAAAAGGACTTAATAACCTCAACTGAGGTGTATGATATGAAGTTACAACTTAAAGCTACAAATGTATGTGCTGATTTTGAATATTACTTTTAATCCTTATTTTGCCTCATCTTTAAAAAGCAGTAGTTGGTGACTTAATTTTTTTTCTTAGTGTATTTTTTTTTTTTTATGTAAACTTTCCATTTCAATAAAAGAGGCAAATTACATAAGAATAGCAGGTAGGCGGGCAACAAGCTGCGCCGCCACCCCTTCTGGATAGAGAACCCTAATCTAGAGAAAACAAATCCTCGCCCCTGGGGAGTCGAGAAGTTGCTGTGGACACCCGCTGGACTCTTGTCAGAAATCTGATCGCTTCCGGCGCCAATGAGCCAAAAGTGTCAAAGGCCAAAGGGACAAAAGCATGTTGGTTATCCTCGCACGCTTTAGCGTGCTTTGTCACCTTGTTCGACTCTGCTCTAAGTACGGCTTGGCCCGCCACGAACCCACTCTCCCTGAATCCCGCTAAAGGTGACACACCCGTAAGGTCCACGCATGCGTGTTTCCCACCTTCCCAACCAAACACTAGCAGGTCAGCCGGACGTAAAGTGGACCTCCCTTCTGCCGGGTCTGTAAGAAAGTTAACCGGGGCCTCTTTCTTTGCTGAGATCCCTGCTCGTCTAAGAATATCCATTAAAACATCCCGAACGAAATCGTGCCTGTACTTAAACCCCGGTAACTCTCTACAATGGAGAGCATGCTCCCCATATTTATCCAAACACGCTTTACGGCAAACCGGGCATGTTTCGTCATCCGGAAAAATGGGAATCATTAAACGATATTTAAGGATTGCTCTATATTCCACCGCTGACATTCGTTGCCCCAGTCCTTCAATAGGGATAACTGTTAGGAAATCTTGGGCGTGGGGACCCTGTAAGCATTCCATGACGGCTTTCTGGCGTGGGGTCAAGCGAAAATCTTCCCCAAGACTTCGTGCGATTCGACAATAAAGTGCATTCGCCAAGGTTTTCTGTGGCTTTTTGGGGGCGGTGTCTTTATTGGAGAAACCGCCAAGATCAAAGTCAGGGAGATATTCATGCAGGCGTTCCAAAGCGCAGAGCTAATGTTGTTTTTAATGTCTGAATGAGCAGTAACTTAATTATGAACAACTTCACTTAAGGAGGTTCAAAAAATAGGTAACTGTACAGTACTATGGTTTAGGGCTCGAAGATGGTAACTACACGGTCATCCTCGGTTTGCAGAACTAGGGATTGAAGGCGTCCTACTTGGAGAAGTACCGGAAGGCGTGTGTTTTACATTTATCTACATGTCGGTGTTAAATCGTCATTAAAAAATGTTTTAACTTTTCGTTTACCTGGGCACAAACAAAATTTTGATATCATGTGATATTTTGCTCCGTGTTATGTTTTAATATCCGAAAAAAATTGTTTCATTTTATATACATATTATGACACTTTTCATTTTATCTTTTATTCAACCGTGAAGTTTACGGGTCTATAACCTAGTTTATTATATGGAATTTACTACAATACAATTACCTTGACATCAAATAAGAGTTCGACACAATGCTTTATTTTTATCCTGTTTTATCCTGATTCGACATTAGAATTATATATTGATTTTCCCCCATAACGAATATTTTTGTCTATAAATACTACATACCTGATTCTATCCATAAATCAATTTGATTCCCTACGAGTTTTGGTCTCAATAAGACTACTAATTCTTAGTGTTCATATAGTATAATACGAATACATCCCATCAATTTGTTATGTATGGATGATGAGATTTCATTGATATAGAGCTAATTTCAATACACTTACTGAAGGCCCCATTGGTGTGCGTCCAGTATGAATAAGCTACGAATTCGTCAATTATAAGTCGGGTGTTTTAACCATTAAATCATAGATGCTTGACAGGTCATAATAAATGACTAAATTTCAATTCAAATAGAATCTTTGAATTAAAGTAATGGTCTTTATGTACAATAGCATTGTCAAATAAGTTACGGAAATTTTGTCTTGGTGTTCTTTGAGTCAATTTTATTTTCATATTTTAATGTATTTATTTCTATTTAAATTATAGATCTAAATTATACTTTAAATGCTAAATTTTAATGTTGTAGTTAGTTATAAATCTATATATATATATGTAGAGGATCCTGTAGGAATATTGGTTTGTGTGAGAAGTGTAGGAACGATTAAAAATTGATATGTGTGCATATTTTTTTGACGTATTCATGATGTTTTAGATTGTTTTGCTTAGAAAAACACCAAACATAACAAATTAATAACCGAAAACAATGTATTTTAAGCAGAGTGTTTTAAGTAATTACTATGGTGTTTTAAGCAGGGTGTTTTATCTGTAATTTAAATTTAATGACTATAATATATTGGATTGTGTTTTAAATTTTTGTATACTGTTGTGTTAAGTGTTTTTCAAGCCAAAACAACCCAATACATCATTTCAAAATAAAAACATGATGCCTACATGTTAATTCTTAATCATTCCTACACTTCTCACACAAAACAAAATTCCTACGAGAACCCTACCCTATATATATATATATATATATATATATATTAAAGCGCTAAATCTATGGGTGTTCATAATTCGATTCGAATTTGAAAAATTCGAAATTCGACTTAATTCGATTCGATTATCAAGAAGTTGAATTCAAATTTGATTCAATTCGAGTTCAGTAAATCGAATACGAATTTATGATTTTAAATTTCATTCAATTCGAAATTCGAATAAGTACAACACATATTTAATATATATATATATATATATATATAATTATATACACCTATAACTTAAGAACATGGACTAATCTATGAATTTGACCTAGGTCATAAATTAGCGCATTACTAAGCTCAAGTCTAACTAAAGCCCCTAACTTAAGTCATAACCTTAAACGAATTTATTCGAATTCGCTTCGAATTCAAGTTTCTAATACGAATTCGAATCGAATTGGTCAGCTTTTAATCGAATACGAATTAAATAAAAAATATAAATTATTCAAAAATTTTGATTCGAATAATTCGAAAATTCGTTATTCGATTCGATGAGCACCCCAAGCTAAATCCTAGATGGCACTCATATGGTCATTCTCTCATTTGAGAGTGCCATGTAGGATGTCATGTGGCATTAAGTAATTTTAGGAAAAAAAGAAAGTTTAAAAACAAAATTAGATTTTCTCTCTCATGTTTCCTCCCATAATTTTTAAACGTTAATATCTTTTATCTACGAGATTTTTTAAAGAAAAAAATTAAACCAAATTAACGAGAATTTTATTATATTTCCAACGAGTACCATAGTGCTATATAAAAAACGGAGAACAAAAACGACTATTTTTGTGGGTTTTGTTCATACAGGAAAAAAAACACGTGTTCAGGTAATTCATTAATCATGTATAGGCAAGTCACCAATTATGTTATATGAATTTTATTTTCAATCGGAGCAGAATAGGTTAGTAGAGTTATACATTGTTTTAGGATATGTATTAATATTAGACCATATGTAGTGATCCGCGAATTAGGCGTGAAAGGGGGCAATTGGCGCCCCTTTCACCTAGCTACACCGCCCCCTTGTGGGATATAGGGGCGTTAAAGGCTTCCGGGCGAAAGTTTTCGCTCACGTAAAATGTTGTCCCATCCAATGAAATGCTGCCACGTGGCAGCTATAAAAAAAACTAACGTTCGATTTTATAGCCGTTGAGGTTTTTTTTTTTTTGTTAATTATTACACCCCACTATATAAACCAAACCATCACAACCAAACCATATTAACCTTCACAACCCACATTTTTCATATTCCACTTCAAATTTAAATACCTTCTTCCTATTATTTAAAACACTAGGTCGGATTAATGACACCGTGGACTAACAACGAGCAGATCCAGTTGATGACGGCCTGGATCAATGTCAACGCGAATCCGTCAAGCAATGCGAATCCGTCAAGCAATAGATCGGGTTTTTGGCGCAATGTGTTGGATGAATATAATCGACTTAGCCAAACAAACAATCGCAACATTGATGAGATCGCCCATAGGTGGTCTCTCATACGCAATAACTATAGGAGATGGAACACCCTCTATGAAGCCATGATTGAGGAGAACCCTGGCATTAGCCCACAAATGGGAATTCAGGTCACAATTGACATTTCGGGAGCAGTTCAGAACCGACTTCGCCATCGCCAATGTTCAATCATTACAAATGATTCGTCGTTTTATTGTTTAATTATTAATGTTTAGTGTTATGTTTCGTATTTTTTTATGTTTCGTATTTTTTTTTTAAATTTTAGGTAATTTAGTGAATTAATGTAATTTTTTTAATGTTTATTTTAGTTAAATATTTAAATTATATACTAGTTTTCTTATTTAAATTTAAAAAAAAATAATATAAATTGGCATGTGACCCACATACCACATGTCAAAAAATGTCACACATCAAATTTCACCCACCATTACACTCTTGCCCCTTTAATGCCTCTTTCACCCACCAAGTGACCTCACATTGCCACATGTCAAAAAATGCCTCTTTAACCCACAGATTTCACCCACCACTACACATGGCCTTAGTATGTTAGAGTTATATATTTTCTTAGCCTTTAAGATATGTGTTAATATTAGAGTTACATTAGTGTTATACATTGTTTTAGTAGAGTTATACATTGTTTTAGATTAGATGTTAACATTAGAAATATACATTATTTTAGGTTAGGTATTAGTATTAGAGTTATACACTGTTTAAGGTTACATGTTAACATTAGAATTATACATTGTTTAAGGTTAGGCATTAACAATGGAGATACATTGTTAATTGTTTTAGGTTATGTGCTACCTGAAGTTTTCATGCATGTAACTATAAAGCGCATCAGTCTATTTAATATGTAAAATTGATGTGTCATATTAATTTCTCAACCCTAGTACGCTCCCGAGGTATAATCTAGTTTATAATATCCTTTAAATGTAAAATTTATTATTTTAGCAGCCAATTTTAAACAAATTAGATAATTACAGGAAAAAAATCATTTAAATTAAATATTAAATAGTTAGTTATATTACAGAAAAAATAAGCTTTAGTTATGTAACAAAGGAAATATAAAAAAAGCTAAATTAATTTGTTTTATAAGATAAGCATTCCGTTCCGTTTGTTCTTTTATCTAGTTTACAAAGTGGAAAATCAAGCTGCCACAAATCTTTATCATGGTTTAACGCCTTCGTCGTAACGTGCAGGTTTACGTTTACTAGTTGTTTACAAATTAAGGAACTGGGTGTTTGGCTTTACATCTGTTAATCTTACAATAAATTTTCGTTCTTATGGTTTGATCAGTTTTACCACATACTCAAATGTTTTTTTTCGTTATGGATTCAAAAAGTTGTCATTTTCATCTTGATTAACCTCATCTTGTTGTATGTAGTTATACGGTGGAAAACGGATCAATGAATCCTATGGTTGATGATTACTTTCGTGGGGGATGAATGATAATTAAACGTAGGGATGAGCTCGGGACGGTATCGGTATCAACCGATACCGATCCCGAAAACTCTCAAAACCCAATACCGATACCGATACCGAAAACATACAGTACGGTATCGGTTCGGTATCGGTACGGTACCGGTATGGTATCGGTATTTTACCTTAAAATACTGATACCATACCGATCCCGTACCGACACCGATAATACCGAAACCGAAAACCTCTAAATGTGGGTACCAATACCGATACCGAACACCATCGGTTCGGTACGAGATCGGGATTGGGACGGGACGGGATCGGTATTCGGCGCTATGTGCTCATCCCTAATTAAACCATTGATTTAGGAGATGACGGAGTATGTGAAGGTGTTTTTGCTGATCTTTTGAAGGACAATATTCGGGTTGATATGGCGGCTACCATTGTTGTTCCAACTTCTATTATGGCCAGCACTAGGGATGGGCAAGCCGCAACCCAGCTCACGGGGCCTAAATTTTTATATTTATTTTAAAGGTCCTCTCCATAAAAATTTATTAGGTCCTCTATAAAAATTTAAACCTTAAAAATGATTGTGCCTTATCTATAAAAATTTAAAACCTTAACTTACTGATCCTAAAAAAACTTATTTTGATCTACAATCCAAGCATCAATCTCAATAGTAGTCGAATGTCGAGAGCTTCACGAATCTTGAGTTAGCTATGACAGTATGCCACTCTAATGCCATATTTTTGTTGTGTAGCGTTAACTGCCGTTTAAAAAAAAAAATTAGCTTACGTAAATCTAACCCATGGTGATTCGAATAAACAAGCGGTGTTTGCAAATTTTTAGAATGGAGGATAATATTTGGTTGCTAGATGTAAGGAGATTTTTCTCGATAAGGAGGCATGCGAACATAGGTTAGCCACCTTGCATTGTGAGCATGTAACAATAGATAAAAGTGGGTCTACAATGTTGCTAAGCCGAACAATGAAGGACAACAAAATACTTCAGCGAGTTATGGATTCGGGAAGCCGAAATAAAGTAAAAACAATCAGTGGACTTTGGTCCAACATAAATTCAATTAGGTAATATTCCCTTTGATTAATTTAATGGTAAGAAGGTAGAGAGAACTCCATAAATCCCCAGGATAAGACGACCCATGTGGACTATTTGAGTGTGTCAAATTAAAAATCAACAAATCACAACCAAATATTCCATAGGACCCATATAGAGGTGGACAGAAAAACCAGTTTGGGCCCAATGAACCGGTCTATAGATCAATTAGGTGGCCCAAAAACCAGTTTCAACCCGACCCCGGCCCAATGGTTTGGTACATGTTACACATTTGTGTGTTGAGAATCGGTTCAAACCCGAACCAATTTGATTCTGCCTAACAAACCGATTTAAACGCTAAAATTGGTTTTAGACCTGATCCAAATCGGTCAGGGTGGGTTGGGGTTTTTACAACCATAAAAACGAACCTTAACCTAAACTGGGTATTATACACCTTTAGACCTCAATCAGTCTTCTTCCTTTGAATTCATGAGCATGTTACAACTAACAAGCTCTAGTTCTTCAACTGGTTAGACATCCCGAATGAAGGCTATGATGAAGTCTTCAAATTTTCATTCGGTTAGACACCTCGTTCTTCAAAACCACGGGTCTGATACTAATTGTTAGAATAACTGGATCAAGCAAACAATACGAACACGAAGATCTGTGTAACTAATCACTAGTTACAACTCTATATTATTTTGAGCAAAGACCACACATTACAATGACGCAAATCATCTAGTTATGCTAAACAATACTTGATCACCAAGCTAACAAACCTATCGCAACTAGACCATGACACCTAATGAAATAATAACATAATTACTAAAATTAAGTAACTCTAACCGGTTAGAGAAACATTAATTATTCTCCTAGTTATTAAAGATTAATCCTTAATCTTGCCTCCAGGATCTTTTATCCCTAACAATACTCACATCTCATAAGTCTTAATTATTGGAAACGCCATGATTAAAATACTTGCACATTGTAGCTCCCCGCTAATATACTTGTTATCTTCTATACGAAACCTCTTTCTTAAAATCATTAACACACACATCTCTTGAGTGACTCTTTTTAGTCAACTCCTCATCAAGGGTCCTATCTTCCCCACACCCATAAGAACTTTAGCCAAGAATGGCCATACATATATTTTTCACTAAACTTGAATAGATTTTATTAAGCATCACAAGATTTGTATAATCAACTTCCCTCCCTATCATGCACATCGACAGAAGGTATGAATGCATGTATATGTGCTAGTATAAAAATTGTGTCGGAAATAAAGTCAAACCTATTTTATCTTACATAGAGTAATATGGCATCCATAACAACTTACACCAAAATAGTAATCTTGAACAACTATTTATGGCTTGACTAACGCCATTTATAAAAAAAAATAATAAAAAAGGGGGTCAAAGTTGCGTAAAATGAGAAGAACAACGATACAAACCTTACACAAAGAGGAATCTGATACATATAAACATATGACACTTTAACCACCCTGTTTAAGTGTGACTTGGATATGGCCAAATGGAAAGATATGGTGCATGCATGGGCTATAAAGAACACCTAGATGTGACAAAATTTTCACTAAATTGGTTAATCATGCATCCATTCCCATGACATTTGACTAACCCACACAAACACACCCTTCCTCCTATTTAAGAGCATTCACGGCCAAGGTCCATACAGACATAAACTCACTTTTCAAACTTCAAACACTCCAAAACTCCCATACTCAAACCCTTTTTACAAAGATCAAAGCGTGTTTCAAGCTTGAAGCTTAACCCCTTTGGAAGAATATACTAAACCCCATCCAAACCAAGTGTTTTATATCTTCCCTAGCCTTGTGCTAGTTGTAAGTGTTCTTGATTTTATCCTTGTACTTGAAAGTTTATGTTTTGTTGTTTTGAAAAGCAATTTGTACACAAGTTTTTAACAAAGTTTTAGACATGAGTTATGATGTGTTTTTATCAAATTAAAATGAACCTTTTTAAAGCTTGTTTCGGCCGTGGCTGATAGTGGATATTGTTATTATTGTTGAAATTTATAAAAGATCACTTAGGCTTGTTTAGGAAGATGAACTAAGTAATGTTTATAAAGATGACATGATTACAATACGGGGAAAGATGTGTTATAAAATCTGTGTTATAGCTTGGGGAATATGGGTAAGTAATGTGGGTACTTGGGTAACGATTAGCCATGTGGTGGCAAACTCCGTCGTGAACTGTAACCAATTGTTCCGAGAGAGAGTTAAAGGAACAATACGTAATGTAGCCGTAGGATATGATGAATAGTACTATTGGTGCCCTACAAGGCCCACCACTGAATTGATAGCGTCGATTCCTGTGGGGGTGCATTATATGTTGAATTAGTTGTTGTTCCACAAACAACGTAGCGGATGGTTCGTCTTGGTTTGGTTATGGGCCTAAGTGTTGCCATAGAATGAGGGGAGTAGCTACCCCAAAGGTCAATAATTATAATATTTTTGTTACATGCACTTCGAAAGTTAAACGAAGAAACTTCCGTCGAATGTTGAAGGGACAAGTATGAAAAAAAAGGTTAAAGTCGTTTTGAAGAAGAAACAGACAAAACAATCTGAGCAACAGCCAAGGGGGAGTTTGTAGATGCAATATTGTAGCTGTCGCTTTCGGATTTACATAATAAAGACGTAGATTTCAGGTTTTAGATATTTCATATTCTGGTTCGAGTTACCGAGTGGTCAAAGAAAGTTTATGAAGGTCGAATGAAGATTATCTAGGTCGAAGGAAGATTTTGTTAGGTTATGATTATTGGTTCGAACCCCCGATGGGTCGAATGAGTCCATTCGAACCCAGACAAGGTCGAATGTGATGTCTATATATATGTGTGATGTGTTTAGAAGTGAGAGTTGTTGGTCATTTGAGAGTGTGTTTGTGTGTGTTTTGTAGGAAGTTTCTGGAAGTCTTAGTTTTCATTAATATCATATTGTAACAGTTATATCTTTTATTAATGTTAATGAAAACGTTTGAAAATGAACTTTAACGTGTTCTGATTACGATTTATATCATTTTTCATGTGAATTAGGGTTTTCGCACCTGATTTACTACTACTCGTGTGATATAGTTGTTTCTTTGTGATAAAACGATCCTACACAAAATCCTACCAATTCAGACTCTGGGAGCATAAGCTTAGACCACGTATGCAACCCCTAGGGTACTCTCTATCAAATGATCCACACTCTCATAGATGGACATTTCAAAGACTTTACTATTCAAATGGAGTTCAAAAATCAAACCCAGACGGAGTTGATAAGGAATGTTATGGAAGTCAGAACTTCAGAGCTTACAAGGCACATTGTAGATCTTCAAAGATAGCTACAACACTTAACAGGTGTCACTCCTACTGCTCCTTGGTTTCCTGAAGTGGATGAAGCCAAAAAGGGTGAGATGTCAAAGGCACCTGAGAAGATTGCTCTAGCAGCTTCAAAAAGGGCAAGGGAAGCGGAAGCAAAGAAAGCTCAACAAAAGAAAGCCCATTAGCAAACCTTAAAGGACAAACTGGAAAGAAACTTACAAGAAAGACATTTGTCCCATGACCATCAAGAAAGAGTACAAAGGAATCTACCACCCAAAGAAGAAAACCTCCCACAACCACCAAAAGAACAATCTAAAGGGGAGTTAATTCTTTACAAGAAGAGAAAGACCAGGGGAATAACTACTGAATAAGATTTCCGGAGATTTTTACATTTCAATGATATAGAAACTGATCTAATAAAGTATTCCTGGAAGATATAAAGAGGATGTTTTCTAAGAGCCAAATACTTCGGGAAGATTACTGATTGTCAGCTGAACAAAGCGAATGTGTGTGCATCGTTCAAGTATTTGCTACATATTATTATTCATATGTTTGCTTCGAGGTGTGGAGGTTTTAATGTTTTAAGGGACATTACTTGTTCCACGGTGGTTACACTTATTCTGAACAAAACCTTCAACTTTTCGGGAATGCTATTTCATCATTTAAAGGAAGTTTTTGATGGCACAAGACCAGATGCATACAAGTTCATGATGTATTTGAGGTTCTTACAAGTGATTCTTGATTAGAAGTATCCAAACTTGATGAAAATCCAACTAAGATTGGGAATCATGTGTATACGGATATTCAGACGCTGAATAGATCAATGTCTTATCGTGGGAAGTCTAAAGCTGAAAAACAACCGATGAGAAGACTTTTGGGACACCTAATTAATCCTGGTTATGTTGCTCCTAATGATGATGAATGGAGGCATCCAGGAAGTGATTCTGATGATGACAAACCTTTGGTTCCGGTAACTGGTGATGAAAAAGCAAAGAGACAATCAAAGAAGATATCAAAGAAAGTAACCAAGAAGAAAGGAAATGAGATTAAAAGTTCTTTGTCTACGAAGAAGAAAGGTAAAAAGACTTTATTGATTGATGAAGAGTCGGAAGATTCAATTGATGATTCTTTGGGTTTAAGTGATTCGGATGATGAAAAGACACCAAGTGAGGGTGAAGCAGATCCCAAGACCACTGGTGATCCTGTGAATACTCCGACTTTGGTAGATGAACTGGTTGCTACCCAGTTGCAAAAGCAAATCGATGAAGATCCAGATTTTGATCCTTCAACTGAAGCAATAGATCTTGAAGATTTTGAAGGTTCTCCAGTCGCTCCCAAGTTAGAAAAGCATGGACGTCTGAAGTCCATGGCAAAGAAAGAAACTAAAAGGGTGAAAAGGCAGAAAGACTTGGAGAGTTTGCTCAAAGGGACTGGATCTTCCTCAGCAGTTGCAACAATTTCAACAACAATTGTTCATGTAACTTCACCAAAGATAAAAGAAAGTTATGTTTCAAAGAAGAGAAAGGGATTAAAAGAAACAGAGAAACCAGCAGTTGAAACCACACAACCTTAAGCTGAACCATCAAGCGTTTCTAAATCATTGAAGGAAATGATATCTAGCTTTGAGAAACCATCATCCTCTAATCAACCTGAATCCAGTTCTCAAGTGACTACAACTGTTTCACAAGCAGCGCTCGATCTTATGCAATAACAAATAACTCGTCTGATGAAATCTTTTGATGTTTGGAAAGTTGTTATAGTGAAGAATCAGCAAGAAATCAGAGAATTGAAAGACAATGAAAAAGATATGTTGAAGATTATAGCAAAGTCATTAGAAAAACAAGATGAACCGGAAAATGAAGTGACTGAGTTAAAGTTGGAAAACTCGAAGCTGCAATTGTCAATCACTAACAATGAACGACGTATTATTGTAGTAGAAAAAGAAAATAAGAAATTGAAGAAGATTATCAACAAACTCTATGAAAAGGTTCCGATGAAAAGTAAAGATCAAGATGAGGAATATGATTCGGAAGAAGAGGATGATGAGGATAAAGAAGATGATGAATCTGATGATGAAGATGGTTCTAATGATAATGATGACAATGATGATGATGGTGGTAATGAGAAAGATGGTAAGGGTTCTGAAGATTCTGATGAAAGGGATGACGATATTGAGAATTATTCATATAAAAGACGTGCTAAATCAAGTGAAGACATTGCATCTGGTACATAACGTAAATCATGTACTTTGACTGATGCAGATAAAGAGCAGCTGAAAAGAATGATAAAGAAGGGTCATTTATCGGTGAAATTCACTTCAAGGTTCAGAGAGATTTTTGTTAACGATGATATGAAGATGTACTTAGAATACCAAGATCCTGAACTTGAAGATGGCGAGGTTAATGATGAAATGATTAAAGAAATTTTGGAAGGTGTTGCTATTCAAGTTGGAATGAGTTTTGAAGAATTATTAAAGAAGAACGAGATTACAGACTTGCCAATACGTGAACCTAGACAACATTCAGATGATGCAAATGTGGATAGTTTCAAGAAAATCAAAATTGAAGATATAACTTGTAACAACCGGCAAAATTAAGGTAATTCCGTACTAATTAATTAAACGCAATTAACGTAATTAAACGTAATTATGTGCTGATTATTTAACTGAGGCCTTAGGAAGATAGAAGTTCCCAAATAATGCATAGGAATGCGTAAGTTTAATAGCAAAGCATGATAGGATCATGCGCAAGCAAATCTATCCGGTATGGACACTGGCGATTACCCGGTAAAAATTAAATAAGCGAAACGAACTCCGGACACCCGGAATATAAAATAAATAATATTTTCACAAAATATAATGAGTTTTGGAAACCCAAAGCCATACGTGAAAGCTTATTGTACAAATCTCCCGGTAACGAATAAAGTGCGCGTACCGCACCCGATACGCGCGTAGCACGTAATTTCACCCGGCAAAAGCCAAAATAAATTATCAGTAATTTAACTGGGCAAAATTTAAGGAATATTAATGGTATTTTAATATTCGGGTGACACACGGTTAAAAACCCAAGAATACCCGGACGGTACCCGAACGAGATTAACTTAAACATAATATTGGATAATATTTAGCAAAGTGGACCCCACCAAACACCCCATGGGGGCCGGCCATGGCCCACTCAAATGAGTAATATCTTTTAATTTTCTCATTAACCTCTTCATCTTCCTAATAACCCAATTATTAAGAAACTAATCATAAGATTGCATGAGATTACATTGGGTAAGAAAATTCACCAAATCCTTCACTCTCTCTCTCTAACTCACGGCTCCAAACACCCTCTATAATCTCCCATTGATTTTGTTTGTAATCTTACATAATATCTTCCATAATCTTTCCATCCAATCCAAGCAAGATTGCATAATCTTGGAAGATTTGAAGGTGAGATTATAACCCACTTGAGAGCACTTAAACAAAATCACAAAATCTCTTTCTTTCTTCTTCCTCTTGGTCGTAAGTTTGCACCTCTACATTAGCATTTCTCTTTCAATTTTTATACTTCCAAATCACCTCTAGATCATCATCCTCCAAAACCCCCTTTGTGTGTTCAAGAGCTTGGAGCTTAACCCATTGGAAGAACACATTAAACCTCACCCAAATCCAAGATTTTTGTCTTCCCTAGCCTTGAGCTAGTAGTAAGTATTACATTGTTTTTATTCTTAAATGTTCATGTTTTGTGCTATTGAAAGCAAGTTGTACATTAATGGGTAATAAAATGGATTTTATAAAGTTAATGTGTTTTGTTAGAATGAAAATGGAAGAATAATAATAACTTGGATGAATCTTGGATTATACTAATAAATATAATATTTGGAGAAAATATGATGAAATGAACATACACTTGAGAAAGATGATGATTTGGGTATGATTAATGAGAAGGACTTGAATGAGATGGAAGATGATTTTAATCATCATAAGATGATAAGTTAATGACAAAAATGGATTAAAATGGGTTAAATAACCATAGATGAAAAGGTTCAATATTCAAAGTCCACTCACTTGAATAAGTGAAAAATTGATGTTTTGGATAAAAGTATGGAACAAACATGTTAATGACATCTAGGATGGATTATAAGATCATTAAAAGTGAAATGAAGTAAAAACAACTAAGCATCAAGAAAATGGGTCTTCAAAGTCCACTAATTTGGGTGAAAAATGCTAACTTGGGAAGTTAGAGTAGAAAAATGCAACATTTGAAAGTTAAGGGACTAATGTTGTAACTTTGAAAGTTAGAGGACTAAAAAGAATATTTTAGAAACTATTAGTCCAAAAATGCAATAATGGAAAGTTCGGTGTCAAAAGTATATGTAATAATTTTCCAAGGTTGATTTGGTAAATACTAGTAACATACTTGGGTATTTTGTATAAAAAGTGTATTTTTATAAAAGTGGAAGTTATAAAAATAGGGACTTGTATTAACATAAGGATTTTTATAAAAATAGAGATTTTTATAAAATGTTGAACGAAGGTTAAAACTTGAAAAACTTGTACAAAAATGGATACTTTTATATAAATGGGAATATAAAAGTATCGGAAACATTTTTGGGTTACAAGTTGGACAAGTTGGGCTAAACGTACAAAGTATATTTTTCCAAGAAATAAACGTTCGGAATCGGAAGTAGGAATAACACTTCCATAAGAACGCGCAATGGAAACAAATATGAAAAACGCTAACTAACGCACTTAGTTACATGAGCTAACGTAAACGGACATATGAGAAAAATGCCATTGCGGCAAGATGAAAATAAATATATGTATTTTAAGAGATAAAATATATATGACAAGGGTGAAACGTGCGAAACACTTTCCTAAGTGTAGAAAGAATATTCGTGGGGAAAGGAAAACACAACGTAACGAACTAAAAACGCTAAACGACACATGAACTTAACAAGTAGTATCCACGCGATGGTATATGTACATATGCTCGTTTTCGACAAAATTCTAGTATATCTATTTGAATGGGAAAATAGATATGCGAGAAGGAAAACCGAGACGAGTAGGTGAAATATACCTGCGAACGTGTGAGTGACCGACAAGATCCTAGTACATTTATTTAAATGGGAAAATAAATGTACGGTGTGGTGAGTCTAGTCGGGCGTTAGAAATATGCTACCGAACGACAAGAACTTAGCATATTTATTTGAATGGGAAAATAAATATGTGGCAAAGTGAGTCGGGTCGGATAATAAGAAATCACATTATATCGAGCGAAACGATCCTAAGTATAATTATTTAAATGGGAAAATAATTATACGTTGGGTAGAGTCGCGTCGAGTATAATAGTGTACAAGTCACAAAGAATATTAACAAGAGTAATATATGACTTGTAAGAAAAGGGTAATCCGTCGCCAATGAACCTAGGATACGAAACTATTAAACGGGAATTGGGATAAAACGTGGTCGGGAAGTTCGGTGTACAACTTGCCAAGGCACATACACCATAGGTGTAGTGACTTATACGCCTAGAACATTTGTAGGTGCGGAATCACAAACTTTACTATTTTCTTCTTTGAGCCGAGCACAGCTACAGGTGAGTCTCACGGCCCCATTTCTAAACTATTTAACGTTTTTACGGGGGAAAGATATGTTGGGATTTGTATGACGGGTTGGATACTTGAGTTAAGATCGCCACTCGGGGTTGAGACCTCCCCACTATAATCATTAATTCAGGAAAGAGAAACCAAAGGAATATTTGGATAGTACTATTGGTGCCTGACAAGGCCCACCCCTAATCGATAGCGTCGATTATGCATCGGCGTATGCCTGGGGTGCACGTATTCTGAAATCAAGTCATAGGAATACCGAGTAACGACTTGGGGCGAGGGCATTGTTAATTGTCTTGGTTTGGTTATAGGCTCAAGTAAATTGTAGGACCTTGCAACTCCTATAAATGTCATAACAAGGATATTCCCACTTAATAAAGTTTTATTAAATCAAAACCTGTGAACTCACCAATATTTATATATTGACGATTTTCAAACATATCTTTCAGGTAATTGATTGATGAAGGTTAACGTGGCAAGCAGGGTCGGGGGAATCTCCAAGCCGGGCGTTGGAATGTCATGAAGGGGTCTCATCTCTTTATCCCATGGACTTCGGGATATAGGGAGGAGCCTCCTTATTTATTTCAAAAACAATTTATGATTATGTTCGAATAATTTGACATGATTTTCGGCGTTGAATAAATGCCCGTTTGTTTAAAATATTATTGTGGTTTGCATTAATCTTGGCTTAATCCTCTTGAACCGTCGCGCCACGTGTTTCCGCCATAGGCGTGGTGTGACAGAAAGTGGTATCAGAGCCAAGGTTATAGCGAATTAGCATTTTTAAAAATCTAAACTATAACCGGATTGGTTCAAAAGACAAAGCTTTCAAAATAAATGCGAAACGCAATAAACTAATTTTTCCAACGACCATTTGAGTATGTGGAGATTCCGACCAAGCTAGCCATGGGTAAGAATACGTGTTATTTTAGTATTAGAAGGTTAGGAAGAGTACCGTAGATGTGTGCCTTAACTGTCTAACGAATAACACTTAAATATTAGTACGGTTCTTTTGCCAGGATGTCAGACGCAGGGAGCGTAGCACCGAGCTACGACAGTAGCATTCAGATCATCCCAGCACCGCCAGCAGAGCCGATCGAGGTTGTGGTACTCGATCCTGAGGATGACGACATGGAGGTTGACGCCGCCATAGAGGGCGCAGACGGAGACAGCTCCGACGAGACGGACCCGAGCGAGGACCCAGCGTGGGCCCCCGCTGGAGGCGACGTGGCCGACCTACCGATGGCCGAGGCACCACAGGCTGACTTGCCTCTAGTGCCATTCCAGGCAGCACCACTGCCAGCACTTCCCCTCCGAGCCGTCAGGGACTTCCCTGTAGGCTGTGCAGGTCCATCGAGGCCTGTCCCCAGGCAGTCGGAGACCGTTGAGTCTCCATACGACCGACACGCACCTGTCGATCGTGAGCCCTTACCCACCCCACTTATCCCCGTTCCCTCGGGCATGAGGCTCGTACCCGTTTGCCGAGGACACAACGGGTGGATCTCGGATGACTCCGATGATGAGTCGACCGCATCGGTAGAGCACATTGTTGTGCCGATCCCACCAGCAGACCAGGAGGAGCACGTCGCTCCGATGATAGGGCATGCCACCACTGCCCCAGCCGCCCTACCCGCCATACCCGAGCCCGTACCACAGGATGGGCCAGCTTCTACTGGGCACATCCTTGAGGGCAGCTCAGCCCGTAGCTCTGAGCTGCACCGAGCAGGTTTGGCAGCTCACGCCACTGCTAGCCCTCCCACCCCTACCACCGTGATATCCGCTCCAGAGTGGGTCGCTGTCACACAGCCCCTCACGGTCCCACTCGCCGAGCTTATAGTCCCCTCACCAGTATCCATGAGACTACCCATCACCACCTTTCCCACACTACCACCCCTACCCGAGATGCTCCCTACACCACCACCTGCACCTTTCACTATGGATGCAGGAGCCCCTTTTCTGATACCCCCATTTGCACCGTATACTCTAGGTGCGGGAGACCCATACCAGGTACCACCCTATTACTTCACCGGATTACCGGGCTTTGCCCCACCCTTCACCTCCCTACCCATACCCGATATAGTCGGCCCGTCCCAGCCGACGTATACTGACATCCCCGGGCCGTCGCAGCCCCATGGGATGGCCCCACTGTCGGGACCAGCATGGTCCACGGTGATCTCATTGGAGAGAGATTTCCAGACTCTCACCGACACGGTGCAGCGCACCGTGAGTCAGATGGAGCAGCAGGCCCAGCTCATGTGGGCTAGGATCATCGATGCCAGAGATGCGCTGGCACATTATGCTGAGGAGTTGCTGAGCATGGACGCTCATTGTGGGATTACGGGCGACGCACACTTTGCGCATCGCCAATTCTTGTACGATCGCATTATGGCGATTAGTATGACCATTAGCATGTGCGCACCCCAGTATCAGTACCCGCCGCCGCCGCCACCACAATAGCGATACATCAGGGACGCTTGGGGGATCACTTACGGACGTAGTAGTAGTAGTAGTAGTAGTATGATAGCACAGTATGGGTTATAGCACCCATCTGCATTTTTGCCTAGCCGAGCGGGATTGTGCCGGCATATGACATTATGTTTCTAGTGTATTTCAAAAGAGCAATGTATGAGGAATGTATCCTCGGTTTTTGTTATTATGAACAAATCAATGTACTCATGGTATTGAAATTAATGAAAATTTTGTTATGGTAAAATATGTGTTATGATTGTCTACGATTATTATTACCTGTTCTGTTTATATTGTGATTGTGTGATGTTGTTATGGTGATTATTGTGTTCGTGTGTTGTGTTGTTATTTATACTTTATGTATGACGATATTGTATGAATGATCGCCAATTTAACCTTTGATAATTATTATTGAAGAAAAATGGCACCAGCCACCCGAAGCAACAGTGGAAACGAAAGACTACCCACGACACCCGAGGAGCTTGTGTAACCCCCCAACCGATGGCGGAAACATCGGATGTCACGTATTGATGATTGTTCAGTAGCTCATGGTAAATAATAATTCTCATTATATGATTTAGATAAATTACATACAATTGTTCTACAAGAATTCATACATCAAATTGAATAAAACTATGCACACATCTTCAAGCATTAATTCAAATCCTCAAGCAAGTAGAACCTGAAACATGTTAAGTTGAAAATATTTTGGGTCAACAAAAGTTGGTGAGAATTACATAGGTTTTGATAATCGAATAAAATTGTTGTGCAATTCATGTGTCATGGCAATCTAGTCCATATGTGAAAACATACTAGAAGTAAATCGAGTGTATAATCAACCATTGTGACTGTTGTATTGTGGTACATCCCATACGCTCATGGTTCACTCGTTTATATTGCAGTAACAAACACCTACGCAACCTTTGTAGGAGGCACGTATCCGGGTGGGATTGTCAGTCCAATAGATCTATCAATGTATACCGTTTGGCTGATGAATGTTAATGATTATGCTAGAATTGTGCTTACCCTAGTCATGTTCAAGACATAATGCAACATAGAAAAACACATGGACACATTGATGATTGAATTGCATAAATGATGTTGTAACGTGTTTCACCCCAAAAATGGTGATAAATAGAAAAGGGGCTATGTAAAACTCACCTTAGCAAAATGTTATGTCTCGTAAAAAAAATAGAATAATGTGTTGTGAATGTATGCGAGGCGAATCCCAAAGACTCAACAACGTAGCTAGTCCAAATTGAAGAAAACGAAAAAGACAGAATATCAAGCTTCCAATTCGCCAATTACAAGAGCTTATAATCAAAGCTTCAATTGTAGAAGTAATAGACTGTAGAAGAAAGGTATGAGGGAAAGTTTAATCAGATTGAAACAATCGATTTAGAGGTGCAAAGTATAATGGGTCATACGTGGGTTTTTATACTAGTTTTGGAGTCAATTAGCCATTAAAATTGGTCAACACCATAAAGTAAGGTTTTATGATGAATTGACTATTTGACTAAGACTTTGAGTGTTTGACTAAGACTTTGACTAGGACTTTGACTATTTGACTCAAGGCTTTATTTAAAAAAAATAAAAAAAAATCTTGTATGTGAAAAAAAAAAAAGAATTTAGAATCATATTATTATTATAATTATTTATATACATTTATGTATGTATATAAGTTGTGAGTTAGGATAAATAAAGACTTAGGCACATTTGTATAATATTAATGATAAAGGTGTAATAAAAAAATATACATATATATATAAGGGCTTTTTATGTATTAAAATTTTGGGGAAAATTTTGCGATGTTACAGTCTCCCCTACTTTTAGGAACTTCGTCCCGAAGTTAAAAGAAAACACAGGGTTGAAGGTGATTGGGTAGAAATTAGGACAAGGGTGGTTTGGGAAGTTTCGAGTTAAGGCATGACATAAATTTATAGGTAACAGAATAAACTGTTTCGAATAATTTGGGTAAGAGTTTTGATATGTGTGAGTTTTAAGGGTTGGATTAGGTTCATCTGAAATAGCAAGGAGAATAAGAATCTTAAGTTTTAGGACTCCTAAAAGAAATGCATGAGTTGATTGACTATAGAAAGACTAAATGAACTACCAGGTAACTAGAGTTTATAATTGGTTATTTACTGAAAACCTTGATAGAATATCACACTACCTTAACGTACCTGTAAATTCATGATTACGTTCCGGACTGCAATCACCAATTTACCTTACATTAAAGTTTTGCGTCCTTCTATATCTCCACCGATTGTTGAGCAGGTCCGATAGCCTCCACCAGTCGTGGAGTAGGTTGTAGGGCCTCTCCCGACTGTTGAAAAGGCATAATGACCTCTACCAATCGTTGAGTAGGTTCGATAGCCTCCACCAGTCGTGGAGCAGGTTGTAGGGCCTCTCCTGACTGTTGAAAAGGCATGATGACCTCTATTAAGTGCAACATTTATTATACACATAGGTTGCAAATTGATAACATGTTTATGCAAGCAAGTATAACAAGCACAGTATATGAGTTGTAGTTGTATAGATTTATATAATTAGTTCACATTCAAACAATCATGCACCATGTAACAACTCTCAGACAAATATTTTATTACTTGAATCAAATAGCGTCAATACATAGAATAAAAGCAACCAATAGTCAAATGGTGAGACTTGCGGTTAGGTAGCTGGAGGATCTTGATCTCTGTTTAGTTTTGGGCATTGGTTACGGAAGTGATTTGGGTAATGAATGTTCAATAAGATATGGGTTGAATGAAAGACAATGAGGTAATATAAGGAATGTAATCATTTATTCATTTAATTAAAACGAATAAACGAAAACGTTGACTTATCAAAGATTCTAAATTCTAATAACATATGAAGACATGCTTTAGCCTATTAGTGAACACTCATCCCGAGAATTCCCAGGTAGGCATCCGGGTCCCTCGTCTGATTGGGATATATGCGCAATGCCAGCCTAGACAGAAGACTCAGAATACAGGCGTTCACCCTTCCAGATTGCACGTGTTCGTTATTAAAATCTAGAACTTCGACGAGATCTCAAGGTGGTTCAGGCTAAACCTGAGGATTTTGTCCTATTAGTCTAAGAGTGGATCCAGTGATGGAGAGCAACCTTCTCGTAAGGATTAATGTAGGGATAAGAAGTAGGAGGGAGATAGAGAATAGCAAGTAAAAGAAGCAAGTACTGGTTAAATACTATGGTTATAGACTAGATTATTTTTCTAATAACCTAATTCCCTATAACCATGGCTCTGATACCAATCTGTAACACCCCAACCGATGGCGGAAACATCGGGATGTCACGTATTGATGATTGTTCAGTAGCTCATGGTAAATAATAATTCTCATTATATGATTTAGATAAATTACATACAATTGTTCTACAAGAATTCATACATCAAATTGAATAAAACTATGCACACATCTTCAAGCATTAATTCAAATCCTCAAGCAAGTAGAACCTGAAACATGTTAAGTTGAAAATATTTTGGGTCAACAAAAGTTGGTGAGAATTACATAGGTTTTGATAATCGAATAAAATTGTTGTGCAATTCATGTGTCATGGCAATCTAGTCCATATGTGAAAACATACTAGAAGTAAATCGAGTGCATAATCAACCATTGTGACTGTTGTATTGTGGTACATCCCATACGCTCATGGTTCACTCGTTTATATTGCAGTAACAAACACCCACGCAACCTTTGTAGGAGGCACGTATCCGGGTGGGATTGTCAGTCCAATAGATCTATCAATGTATACCGTTTGGCTGATGAATGTTAATGATTATGCTAGAATTGTGCTTACCCTAGTCATGTTCAAGACATAATGCAACATAGAAAAACACATGGACACATTGATGATTGAATTGCATAAATGATGTTGTAACATGTTTCACCCCAAAAATGGTGATAAATAGAAAAGGGGCTATGTAAAACTCACCTTAGCAAAATGTTATGTCTCGTAAAAAAAATAGAATAATGTATTGTGAATGTATGCGAGGCGAATCCCAAAGACTCAACAACGTAGCTAGTCCAAATTGAAGAAAACGAAAAAGACAGAATATCAAGCTTCCAATTCGCCAATTACAAGAGCTTATAATCAAAGCTTCAATTGTAGAAGTAATAGACTGTAGAAGAAAGGTATGAGGGAAAGTTTAATCAGATTGAAACAATCGATTTAGAGGTGCAAAGTATAATGGGTCATACGTGGGTTTTTATACTAGTTTTGGAGTCAATTAGCCATTAAAATTGGTCAACACCATAAAGTAAGGTTTTATGATGAATTGACTATTTGACTAAGACTTTGAGTGTTTGACTAAGACTTTGACTAGGACTTTGACTATTTGACTCAAGGCTTTATTTAAAAAAAAAAAAAAAATCTTGTATGTAAAAAAAAAAAAAAAAAGAATTTAGAATCATATTATTATTATTATTATTTATATACATTTATGTATGTATATAAGTTGTGAGTTAGGATAAATAAAGACTTAGGCACATTTGTATAATATTAATGATAAAGGTGTAATAAAAAAATATATATATATATATAAGGGCTTTTTATGTATTAAAATTTTGGGGAAAATTTTGCGATGTTACAGTCTCCCCTACTTTTAGGAACTTCGTCCCGAAGTTAAAAGAAAACACAGGGTTGAAGGTGATTGGGTAGAAATTAGGACAAGGGTGGTTTGGGAAGTTTCGAGTTAAGGCATGACATAAATTTATAGGTAACAGAATAAACTGTTTCGAATAATTTGGGTAAGAGTTTTGATATGTGTGAGTTTTAAGGGTTGGATTAGGTTCATCTGAAATAGCAAGGAGAATAAGAATCTTAAGTTTTAGGACTCCTAAAAGAAATGCATGAGTTGATTGACTATAGAAAGACTAAATGAACTACCAGGTAACTAGAGTTTATAATTGGTTATTTACTGAAAACCTTGATAGAATTTCACACTACCTTAACGTACCTGTAAATTCATGATTACGTTCCGGACCGCAATCACCAGTTTTACCTTACATTAAAGTTTTGAGTCCTTCTATATCTCCACCGATTGTTGAGCAGGTCCGATAGCCTCCACCAGTCGTGGAGTAGGTTGTAGGGCCTCTCCCGACTGTTGAAAAGGCATAATGACCTCTACCAATCGTTGAGTAGGTTCGATAGCCTCCACCAGTCATGGAGCAGGTTGTAGGGCCTCTCCTGACTGTTGAAAAGGCATGATGACCTCTATTAAGTGCAACATTTATTATACACATAGGTTGCAAATTGATAACATGTTTATGCAAGCAAGTATAACAAGCACAGTATATGAGTTGTAGTTGTATAGATTTATATAATTAGTTCACATTCAAGCAATCATGCACCATGTAACAACTCTCAGACAAATATTTTATTACATGAATCAAATAGCGTCAATACATAGAATAAAAGCAACCAATAGTCAAATGGTGAGACTTGCGGTTAGGTAGCTGGAGGATCTTGATCTCTGTTTAGTTTTGGGCATTGGTTACGGAAGTGATTTGGGTAATGAATGTTCAATAAGATATGGGTTGAATGAAAGACAATGAGGTAATATAAGGAATGTAATCATTTATTCATTTAATTAAAACGAATAAACGAAAACGTTGACTTATCAAAGATTCTAAATTCTAATAACATATGAAGACATGCTTTAGCCTATAAGTGAACACTCATCCCGAGAATTCCCAGGTAGGCATCCGGGTCCCTCGTCTGATTGGGATATATGCGCAATGCCAGCCTAGACAGAAGACTCAGAATACAGGCGTTCACCCTTCCAGATTGCACGTGTTCGTTATTAAAATCTAGAACTTCGACGAGATCTCAAGGTGGTTCAGGCTAAACCTGAGGATTTTGTCCTATTAGTCTAAGAGTGGATCCAGTGATGGAGAGCAACCTTCTCGTAAGGATTAATGTAGGGATAAGAAGTAGGAGGGAGATAGAGAATAGCAAGTAAAAGAAGCAAGTACTGGTTAAATACTATGGTTATAGACTAGATTATTTTTCTAATAACCTAATTCCCTATAACCATGGCTCTGATACCAATCTGTAACACCCCAACCGATGGCGGAAACATCGGGATGTCACGTATTGATGATTGTTCAGTAGCTCATGGTAAATAATAATTCTCATTATATGATTTAGATAAATTACATACAATTGTTCTACAAGAATTCATACATCAAATTGAATAAAACTATGCACACATCTTCAAGCATTAATTCAAATCCTCAAGCAAGTAGAACCTGAAACATGTTAAGTTGAAAATATTTTGGGTCAACAAAAGTTGGTGAGAATTACATAGGTTTTGATAATCGAATAAAATTGTTGTGCAATTCATGTGTCATGGCAATCTAGTCCATATGTGAAAACATACTAGAAGTAAATCGAGTGCATAATCAACCATTGTGACTGTTGTATTGTGGTACATCCCATACGCTCATGGTTCACTCGTTTATATTGCAGTAACAAACACCCACGCAACCTTTGTAGGAGGCACGTATCCGGGTGGGATTGTGTAACACCCCAACCGATGGCGGAAACATCGGGATGTCACGTATTGATGATTGTTCAGTAGCTCATGGTAAATAATAAATTTCAATAATTGATTTAAATACATTACATACAATTGTTCTACAAGAATTTGTACATTAAATGAGAAATACTAAATATGCATCTTCAAGCATTAACTCTAAACTCCAAGCAAGCTATAACCTGAAACATGTTAAGTTTGAAAATATTTTGGGTCAACAAAAGTTGGTGAGAATTACATAGGTTTTGATAATCGAATAAAAATGTTGTGCAATTCATGTGTCATGGCAAGTCTAGTCCATATGTGAAAACATATTAGAAGTAAATCGAGTGCATAATCAACCCTTGTGACTGTTATAATGTGGTACATCCCATACGCTCATGGTTCACTCGAATATGTTATGCGATAACAAACACCCACGCTACCTTTGTAGGAGGCACGTATCCGGGTGGGATTGTCAGTCCAATAGATCTATCAATGTATACCGTCGGCTGATCAATGTTAATGATTATGCTAGAATTGTGCTTACCCTAGTCATGTTCAAGACATAATGCAACATAGAAAAACACATAGACACATTGATGATTGAATTGCATAAATGATGTTGTAACATGTTTCACCCCAAAAATGGTGATAAATAGAAAAGGGGCTATGTAAAACTCACCTGAAATTCACTGTGTAAGTATTTGCAAGTAGCAACAAGTCTGAACTTGGACTAATTGAACTCTTGTATCCTATTACAAATAAACGATGCCTTAAATTCTACTGCAAATAATCTTGTTTCGTTTCTTGGTTATAAAGATAGTTTATTCAACTACCTAGACTCGCATTGAACGAATGCGCGTCTTGCAGTGTGTATGACTTAACGAACCGACAATACTGAGTTTAGTTTTCTCGAAAGTGTGCGTGTATGTATAGTGATATAAAATATATACTTTAATATGTTGTATTTATAATTCCGACCTAAAGCTAATTGTAAAGAAGCATTTTAGAACAGTGAAAATATTGTACGTGTAACTTGGCTCGCGTTTCAGTTTATTTCGAAGACTGTTTAATATAGGTACCTATTAAAGTTTGGATAGCGTCTATTTGTAAAGCGTAGCTTCATTTGTACAAATTGTAGATTTGAATGCTCGGTATATCTCTTATATTTTGTAAAAAAAATGGGCAGAGTTTCCTCTGTTTTTGTATAAAACCAGACAATTCATATTGTCTATATTTCCCAAAAATCACTCGACCAAGTTCTCAACACACTACATAATATAACTAGACCTATAAACACGATGAATAGTATAAATATAAACTATACTTTTTGACAAAAATACTATTTGTACATATATCGTTTGAAGTTGGTTTATCATCGCACTAATAAGTATAATTATAAGTTAGTCATTTTTCCGATCTTTCTAACTATTAATAAAATGATTATTGACATATGTCGGTTCGGTTCGGTTCGCTTAACTTTTTATGATACATTTATATATAGAATGTACTACAAAACAAAATAAAATAACTAAACAAAATTCACAGCGCGTTATACCTTCCCGAGTCGCGTATTCATCTCGTAACTCGTGTAGACAGATCTGACCCGTTTGACCGATGTTGACCGGGTATAACCGAGCTTGAAAGCTGACCCGAAGACCATCTTGACTAAGCTGACTAAACCTGACCATGACCAGCTCTGGTCACGACCACCCGAACTCGGACAAAGCAAAAAAAAGAAGGGCTTCATTGCTGAGCGCCGCCAGAAGCATGACCACCACAGCTCGTCATCAACCACCCGAACCCGAACCTACTTCCAGTCATCTCACACCCTTACCAGTAGCAATCGGACCAAAGACTCACAAGGTTGACCTGACCGGACCCCAAAACGGACTTCAAACATGAACCCCAAACCTGCAAATCTCAAACCCACCCGATGAATCACCTAAATATTGTTGTCCCTCCTCGTTTTTGGGTTTGTAGCTCGTCACGCTGCCACCACCAGGGATGGTGGTGGCCGGCCGCTGTTCTTGAGGGACGAGAGGGAGGTAGATCGTGAAGAAGAGGGAGAGATCGAAGAGAGAGAGGTTAGAGAGAGAAAGTGAGCGGTGGCTGGTGGTTGTGGTGCTACAGATTAAGGTGGTTGTAGGGGTGTGTGGCTGCCGCCGCAGTTCTAGAGGGGAAAGAGGAAAGGTTTAGTGGTGGTGCCTGTTGGCGGCGGCTTCTAGGGTGGTCCGGTGGGTGGCTGCTGCCGCGCGCTTTGTCAGAGAGGGAAGAGAGGGGCAGGTGGTTGGGATGATGGTTGGTGTGATGTGGTGGCTAGGGTTTTTTTTTTTTAGTTGAATGGAGAAGATGATGTTGTTATATAGGGTAGAGTCTTGGGTAGGTTAAGTTCAAGATTATTACGTATACGAACAAGATATTGACTCGGTCTCGTTTGTGAATTTAATTCGCTTAAATGCCTAGACAATTATTTCGCGAGTAATGTTTGTTGATTTAATTAAAACAAGTATTTGAACTACGTATTTATTATGTATGTATATATATATATATATATATATATATATATATATATTTCACGATTAGAAATTTACAAGGATAGGTGTCGGTTTACTAGTGTGCTATTACATACAATGCGTTATTTGGCGAAATTAGGTAATTAAACTTATTAACAAAATAAGAATAAGATATTATATTATTGTTAACGAATTAACGAATCGTTTTTTTAAAAAATAAATATTATTATATTATTCGAGAAACGCTCGGCGTTACAGTCTCCCCTACTTTTGAAAACTTCGTCCCGAAGTTATTAAAAAACACAGGGTTGAGAGTGATTGGGTAGAATTTAGGGCAACTGTGGTCTGGAAAATTTTGTGTTTAGGCACCACATAAATAGTATAATATGTTTCTAATATTTTGGATAAGAGTCTTGAAATCGCAAGGAGGATAAAAAATCTTAAGTTTTAGGAATCCTAAAAGTAGTGCATGAGTTAATGGACTATAGAAAGACTAAATGGACTACCAGGTAACTAGAGTTCATAATTTGTTATTTACCGAAAACCTTGATAGAATTTCACACTACCTTAACGTACCTGTAAATTCATGATTACGTTCCGGACCGCAATCACGAATTTACCTTACATTAGGGTTTTGTGTCCTTTATGACTCTAAACACACATGTAAGTAATGCAAAATGACATTGTGATTGAATCTTTGTATTAATGAGTCTAATAAATCTTTGTATCAATTTACATGTATAATGTATCCAAATATGAGTCCAACTGTTGAGTAGGAAAAAGACTTCTACCAGTCAGTGAGTAGGAACCTCTACCGATTGTTGAGCAGGTGCGATAGCCTCTACCAGTCGTTGAGCAGGTTATTAGAACCTCTACCGACTGTTGAGCAGGCATGATGACCTCTACCAATCGTTGAGCAGGTTATTTGGTACTCTACTAACTGTTAAGCAAGTACTTCATCCCCTACCAGTTGTTTGATTAAGTGTAACAATTGTTTTTGGCTTAACACATAAGTTGCAAATTGATAATACATACATGTAAGCAAGTTGGTAAATGCATCAAGTATTAAGTATAGCATGTGAGCTGCAATAGAGTTGTTCTAGGCAAGATTAATGACTCTAGGTGTGTTTATAGCAAATAGTTTATATTCCATGCTTTCAAGTATCATAAATAATCAAATGTTTCAATTAGATAATCAAATCCTCTTGTATAACTAAGAATCAAGTTTGATGCAACGAACAATCAAGTTTTCAATAGTGTGGTTATCGTGGAGATCAAGTTCATGTTCGAGGAGGTAAAGGATGTGAATTTGGATTTTGAAAGATGATGAAAACTCAAAGTATAATCAAAGTTGTGAAAAATGGTGAACGTGTAAATGGTTGATAAAGGGTTTAATTTATAGGGTTTCAAAAAGACGCAAGTAATAAGGTGATCATGCTAAATAATCGTGGGGTTTGAATAAATAGTTAAATACAAGCGTATAAGAAAACATGTTTGCAGTATTTGCCAAAAATTTGTAATAGTTCGAACAAGTTTAAAATAAGTAGATGTCAATGGAAAAATTGTAGAGTAAATTTTGTTCTTGTGGATGGAAAGATTTTATTTCCAAAATTTGGTTTTGTATGTAAGGCAAAAGTTATTAAATAGTACAACTAAATTGATTTAGATCAAAATATTTCGATGAGTCATAGTTTTAAACACGATATCGGATTTCGAAAATCAAGAATCTGTTGAGGTGTTTTGTATAATTGACTTTGATTAATCCATAAAAGAAGTGATTCTTAATAGTGTGCTATTACATACAATGCGTTATTTGGCGAAATTAGGTAATTAAACTTATTAACAAAATAAGAATAAGATATTATATTATTGTTAATGAATTAACGAATCGTTTTTTAAAAAATAAATATTATTATATTATTCGAGAAACGCTCGGCGTTACAGATTGTCAGTCCAATAGATCTATCAATGTATACCGTTTGGCTGATGAATGTTAATGATTATGCTAGAATTGTGCTTACCCTAGTCATGTTCAAGACATAATGCAACATAGAAAAACACATGGACACATTGATGATTGAATTGCATAAATGATGTTGTAACATGTTTCACCCCAAAAATGGTGATAAATAGAAAAGGGCTATGTAAAACTCACCTTAGCAAAATGTTATGTCTCGTAAAAAAAATAGAATAATGTGTTGTGAATGTATGCGAGGCGAATCCCAAAGACTCAACAACGTAGCTAGTCCAAATTGAAGAAAACGAAAAAGAAAGAATATCAAGCTTCCAATTCGCCAATTACAAGAGCTTATAATCAAAGCTTCAATTGTAGAAGTAATAGACTGTAGAAGAAAGGTATGAGGGAAAGTTTAATCAGATTGAAACAATCGATTTAGAGGTGCAAAGTATAATGGGTCATACGTGGGTTTTTATACTAGTTTTGGAGTCAATTAGCCATTAAAATTGGTCAACACCATAAAGTAAGGTTTTATGATGAATTGACTATTTGACTAAGACTTTGAGTGTTTGACTAAGACTTTGACTAGGACTTTGACTATTTGACTCAAGGCTTTATTTAAAAAAAATAAAAAAAAATCTTGTATGTGAAAAAAAAAAGAATTTAGAATCATATTATTATTATTATTATTTATATACATTTATGTATGTATATAAGTTGTGAGTTAGGATAAATAAAGACTTAGGCACATTTGTATAATATTAATGATAAAGGTGTAATAAAAAAAATATATATATATATAAGGGCTTTTTATGTATTAAAATTTTGGGGAAAATTTTGCGATGTTACAGTCTCCCCTACTTTTAGGAACTTCGTCCCGAAGTTAAAAGAAAACACAGGGTTGAAGGTGATTGGGTAGAAATTAGGACAAGGGTGGTTTGGGAAGTTTCGAGTTAAGGCATGACATAAATTTATAGGTAACAGAATAAACTGTTTCGAATAATTTGGGTAAGAGTTTTGATATGTGTGAGTTTTAAGGGTTGGATTAGGTTCATCTAAAATAGCAAGGAGAATAAGAATCTTAAGTTTTAGGACTCCTAAAAGAAATGCATGAGTTGATTGACTATAGAAAGACTAAATGAACTACCAGGTAACTAGAGTTTATAATTGGTTATTTACTGAAAACCTTGATAGAATTTCACACTACCTTAACGTACCTGTAAATTCATGATTACGTTCCGGACCGCAATCACCAGTTTACCTTACATTAAAGTTTTGCGTCCTTCTATATCTCCACCGATTGTTGAGCAGGTCCGATAGCCTCCACCAGTCGTGGAGTAGGTTGTAGGGCCTCTCCCGACTGTTGAAAAGGCATAATGACCTCTACCAATCGTTGAGTAGGTTCGATAGCCTCCACCAGTCGTAGAGCAGGTTGTAGGGCCTCTCCTGACTGTTGAAAAGGCATGATGACCTCTATTAAGTGCAACATTTATTATACACATAGGTTACAAATTGATAACATGTTTATGCAAGCAAGTATAACAAGCACAGTATATGAGTTGTAGTTGTATAGATTTATATAATTAGTTCACATTCAAACAATCATGCACCATGTAACAACTCTCAGACAAATATTTTATTACTTGAATCAAATAGCGTCAATACATAGAATAAAAGCAACCAATAGTCAAATGGTGAGACTTGCGGTTAGGTAGCTGGAGGATCTTGATCTCTGTTTAGTTTTGGGCATTGGTTACGGAAGTGATTTGGGTAATGAATGTTCAATAAGATATGGGTTGAATGAAAGACAATGAGGTAATATAAGGAATGTAATCATTTATTCATTTAATTAAAACGAATAAACGAAAACGTTGACTTATCAAAGATTCTAAATTCTAATAACATATGAAGACATGCTTTAGCCTATAAGTGAACACTCATCCCGAGAATTCCCAGGTAGGCATCCGGGTCCCTCGTCTGATTGGGATATATGCGCAATGCCAGCCTAGACAGGAGACTCAGAATACAGGCGTTCACCCTTCCAGATTGCACGTGTTCGTTATTAAAATCTAGAACTTCGACGAGATGTCAAGGTGGTTCAGGCTAAACCTGAGGATTTTGTCCTATTAGTCTAAGAGTGGATCCAGTGATGGAGAGCAACCTTCTCGTAAGGATTAATGTAGGGATAAGAAGTAGGAGGGAGATAGAGAATAGCAAGTAAAAGAAGCAAGTACTGGTTAAATACTATGGTTATAGACTAGATTATTTTTCTAATAACCTAATTCCCTATAACCATGGCTCTGATACCAATCTGTAACACCCCAACCGATGGCGGAAACATCGGGATGTCACGTATTGATGATTGTTCAGTAGCTCATGGTAAATAATAATTCTCATTATATGATTTAGATAAATTACATACAATTGTTCTACAAGAATTCATACATCAAATTGAATAAAACTATGCACACATCTTCAAGCATTAATTCAAATCCTCAAGCAAGTAGAACCTGAAACATGTTAAGTTGAAAATATTTTGGGTCAACAAAAGTTGGTGAGAATTACATAGGTTTTGATAATCGAATAAAATTGTTGTGCAATTCATGTGTCATGGCAATCTAGTCCATATGTGAAAACATACTAGAAGTAAATCGAGTGCATAATCAACCATTGTGACTGTTGTATTGTGGTACATCCCATACGCTCATGGTTCACTCGTTTATATTGCAGTAACAAACACCCACGCAACCTTTGTAGGAGGCACGTATCCGGGTGGGATTGTCAGTCCAATAGATCTATCAATGTATACCGTTTGGCTGATGAATGTTAATGATTATGCTAGAATTGTGCTTACCCTAGTCATGTTCAAGACATAATGCAACATAGAAAAACACATGGACACATTGATGATTGAATTGCATAAATGATGTTGTAACATGTTTCACCCCAAAAATGGTGATAAATAGAAAAGGGGCTATGTAAAACTCACCTTAGCAAAATGTTATGTCTCGTAAAAAAAATAGAATAATGTGTTGTGAATGTATGCGAGGCGAATCCCAAAGACTCAACAACGTAGCTAGTCCAAATTGAAGAAAACGAAAAAGAAAGAATATCAAGCTTCCAATTCGCCAATTACAAGAGCTTATAATCAAAGCTTCAATTGTAGAAGTAATAGACTGTAGAAGAAAGGTATGAGGGAAAGTTTAATCAGATTGAAACAATCGATTTAGAGGTGCAAAGTATAATGGGTCATACGTGGGTTTTTATACTAGTTTTGGAGTCAATTAGCCATTAAAATTGGTCAACACCATAAAGTAAGGTTTTATGATGAATTGACTATTTGACTAAGACTTTGAGTGTTTGACTAAGACTTTGACTAGGACTTTGACTATTTGACTCAAGGCTTTATTTAAAAAAAAATAAAAAAAAATCTTGTATGTGAAAAAAAAAAAGAATTTAGAATCATATTATTATTATTATTATTTATATACATTTATGTATGTATATAAGTTGTGAGTTAGGATAAATAAAGACTTAGGCACATTTGTATAATATTAATGATAAAGGTGTAATAAAAAAAAAAAATATATATATATATATAAGGGCTTTTTATGTATTAAAATTTTGGGGAAAATTTTGCGATGTTACAGCTTGAAACCCTAGTTTCGGGACGCATCGCCCAAGCTCTCGCGGAACACAATGCCACGCGCACCGAAAGGTCGCGAGATCGAACAGGGAGCGACCGACGCGAAACCTCCCCTACCGGTAAGAAGACTTCGGATATATGCAACAGGAGTTTTCATAAAAACTCCTACCACATAATAACATGTTACTTTATTATTGCAGAAACTGCCTCGCGAGAGCGTGGCTGCACGTTCAAAGCTTTCCTAGACTGCAAGCCGCTCAACTTCAGTGGCACTGAAGGTTCTGTCGGACTAGTCAAGTGGTTCGAGAAAACCGAAGCGGTGATTCGTATCAACAGCTGTACCCCGCGACAGGCTGTCATGTACGCCACTAACCTGTTTCTGGACCAAGCTCTAACATGGTGGAACAACCAAGTGCAAACACTGGGAGACGATGCTGCTTACTCCTTGTCATGGTTGGAGTTGAAGGAACTAATGATCGCCGAGTACTGCCCGGCGAGTGAAGTGCAGAAGCTAGAGACAGAGTTCTGGAACCTCACCATGGTTGGATCGGACGTAGTTGGGTACACGTCCAGGTTTCATGATCTCTCCCGGTTAGTGCCTCGCTTGGTCACCCCGGAAAGCAAGAAGGTGGAAAGATACCTATTCGGACTGGCACCACAGATACGCGGCATGGTCACTGCTTCCAAACCCACAACCATGCGCAAAGCTATCGACCTCGCCTTAAGCCTCACTGAAGACGCCATCCGAATGGGCACCCTAATCCGAAAAGTATCAGGACTGAAGCTTACTGAGTCCAGCAGTGTTGAGGGTAAGAATCTGGGTACGAGTTCAGCTGTTGGGTCAAGCGAACAGGGAAATAAGCCGAGGTTTGGGAAGCGTAAGCGCGATGAGAGGAAAAAGGATGGATCATCAGGAGGTTCAGGGAAGAAAGGGAAAGGGTATGTGGCCACTAGACGTGGAAACAATGGAAAGCAAGGTTACCAGGGCAAGAACGAAGTGATCTGCGGTAAGTGCCGTCGTTCTGGGCACAAGACAGAAGACTGCAGGTCAGGAGCGCCAAAGAACGGAGGAGCGAGGCCCTGTTTCTCATGTGGATCGCTCGATCATTCGAAGAGGGATTGCCCCAAACTCAACAACCAAGCCCGTGGGCGGGCATTCGTGATTGGTGCCGGTGAAGCACGACAAGACCCTAATGTGGTCACTGGTACGTTCCCTCTAAATGGTCATTATGCTTCAGTATTGTTTGATACTCGCGCCGATTTCAGCTTCGTATCTGTCGAATTTAAAAGATTACTTGGACTAAAAACTAGTAAGCTAGACACACCATACTCTATAGAACTGGCTAACGGTAAGACTATAGAAACTCAAGAAGTAGCGAAGGATTGTAAGTTGGATCTCTGTGGTCACGAGTTTGGCATTGATCTATTGCCAGTCGTGCTGGGTAGCTTTGACATAGTTGTTGGCATGGATTGGCTATCCGCACACCGCGCCGTCGTTGTGTGCAACGACAAAGTGATTCAAGTTCCCCTCGCAAGCGGTGAAACCCTATCAATCCAAGGGGAAAGGCGTGGAACGCCGTTGAGAATTATTACCAGCATGAAAGCCATGAAGTGTCTAAGGAAAGGTCTCATAGCATTCTTGGCGCATGTAGTAGATAAGAAGGCTGATGAGCGAAAGTTAGAAGACATTCCAATAGCCAGAGACTTTCCAGATGTGTTCCCAGAAGATTTGCCGGGACTGCCACCACCCCGACAAGTCGAGTTCCGCATCGACCTTGTTCCAGGAGCTGCACCCGTAGCGCGATCGCCATATCGCCTAGCTCCATCTAAGATGCAGGAACTGTCTGGTCAACTGCAAGAGTTGTTGGACAAAGGTTTCATAAGACCAAGCTTCTCACCTTGGGGAGCTCCCGTCCTATTTGTAAAGAAAAAGGATGACACTTTTCGAATGTGCATTGACTATCGAGAACTGAACAAGCTAACCATTAAAAATCGCTATCCTCTTCCCAGGATCGACGATTTGTTTGATCAACTTCAAGGATCCAGCTTCTACTCCAAGATCGATCTAAGGTCCAGCTATCATCAGTTGCGTATCCAAGAAGAAGACGTGCCAAAAACAGCATTCAGGACTCGTTATGGGCACTATGAGTTTCTGGTTATGCCATTCGGTTTAACCAACACACCAGTTGTTTTCATGGATTTGATGAATCGCGTGTGTAAGCCATACTTGGACAAATTTGTCATTGTCTTCATTGATGATATCTTGATCTACTCACGCACTAAGGAAGAACACGAGGATCATCTTCGGTTAATCCTCGAGGTACTACGCAAAGAGAAGCTCTATGCTAAGTTCTCGAAATGTGACTTTTGGATTCAATAGGTTCACTTCTTAGGCCACGTAGTGAATGAAAAGGGTATACATGTCGATCCCGCCAAGATCGAAGCAATCAAGAATTGGGACGCCCCTAGAACCCCTACTGAAGTACGACAATTTCTTGGCCTTGCGGGTTACTACAGAAGGTTCATCGAGAACTTTTCTAAGATAGCACAGTCTTTAACCATGCTAACCCAAAAGGATAAGAAGTTCGAATGGACGGAAAAAGCAGGAAGCAGCATTTCAATTGCTAAAGGATAAGTTATGTGGCGCCCCGATACTATCACTCCCCGATGGTACGGAAGACTTCGTGGTTTACTGTGACGCCTCTCACCAGGGATTGGGTTGTGTATTGATACAACGAGAGAAGGTCATAGCATATGCCTCCAGACAACTAAAGCTCCACGAGAAGAATTACACCACACACGACTTGGAATTGGGAGCCGTGGTATTCGCGCTCAAGATATGGAGACATTATTTATATGGAACCAAGTGTACAATCTTCACTGATCATAAAAGTTTGCAGCACATCTTTGACCAAAAGGAATTGAACATGCAACAACGGCGATGGGTCGAGTTATTGAACGATTACGATTGTGAGATAAAGTACCATCCCGGGAAGGCGAACGTTGTAGCCAACGCCTTGAGTCGCAAGGAACGGGTTAAGCCATTGCGTGTCCGAGCTTTGGGTCTAACCATCCACACGAACCTGACTGACCGGATTCGTGAAGCTCAAACTAGCGCTCTTAAACCCGAGAATGTCAAAGGTGAAAGATTGCGGAAGATGGTTGATTCACTAGAGCCAAAAGCGGATCAAGCCCTGTATTTCATGAATAGAATTTAGGTACCAGTGTACGGTGGATTGCGTGAACTGGTATTGGCTGAAGCTCACAGTTCACGATATTCGGTTCACCCTGGAGCAGACAAGATGTTCCATGATTTGAAGGAATTTTACTGGTGGCCAAATTTCAAGAGAGATATAGCGGCATATGTTGCGCGATGCTTGACTTGCGCGAAGGTCAAGGCCGAGCACCAGAGGCCATCCGGTTTGCTCCAGCAACCGGAAATACCAGAATGGAAATGGGAACGGATTACTATGGATTTCATTACCAAGTTACCCAAGACAACAAGCGGCCATGACATGATCTGGGTAATCGTTGATCGATTGACAAAATCCGCACACTTCCTCCCGATTCGCGAAATGGATAAGTTGGAGAAACTGACCCGTTTGTACATTAAGAAAGTAGTGTCGAAGCACGGTGTACCTATTTCCATCATCTCCGATCGAGATAGTCGCTTCACCTCAAGATTTTGGGAAAGTTTAAATGAAGCCCTCGGTACTCGCCTTGACATGAGTACCGCATATCATCCAAAAACCGATGGTCAGAGTGAACGGACCATCCAGACTTTGGAAGATATGTTACGGGCATGCGCAATCGATTTCAGCGGAAATTGGGATACACACTTGCCACTAGTAGAGTTTTCGTATAACAACAGTTACCACACGAGCATTCAAGCTGCACCTTTTGAAGCTCTATATGGACGCAAGTGTAGATCGCCTCTATGTTGGGCTGAAGTTGGTGAAAAGCAACTTACCGGGCCCGAAATTGTTCAAGAGACAACGGATAAGGTCTTTCTGATAAGAGAACGTCTCAAAGCGGCACGTGACCGGCAGAAAAGCTACGCAGACATGAGGCGAAAGCCTTTGGAATTTCAAGTCGGAGACAGGGTCCTACTAAAGGTGTCACCTTGGAAAGGTGTCGCGCGCTTTGGGAAGCGCGGAAAACTAAACCCACGATATGTTGGACCGTTCGAAATCCTGTCCAGAATAGGCCCCGTAGCATACAAGCTCAAGTTGCCACAAGAACTTAACGGTGTACATGACACGTTCCACGTGTCGAACTTGAAGAAGTGCCTATCCGACGAAACTCTCATGATCCCCGCAGACGAAATCCACATTGACGACAAGTTACACTTCGTCGAAGAACCAATCGAAGTAACCGATTGGAAGGTCCAAAAGTTAAGACGCAGTAAGATCAGATTGGTCAAAGTGCGTTGGAATGCCAAGCGTGGACCGGAGTTCACGTGGGAAAGGCTGGACCGGATGAAGCAAAAGTATCCCGCCCTATTCGAGAAGACCCCTATACCGGAGAGCTCGAACTGAATTCCGGGACGGAATTCTCTTAATGGGGGGAGAATGTAACAACCGGCAAAATTAAGGTAATTCCGTACTAATTAATTAAACGCAATTAACGTAATTAAACGTAATTATGTGCTGATTATTTAACTGAGGCCTTAGGAAGATAGAAGTTCCCAAATAATGCATAGAAATGCGTAAGTTTAATAGCAAAGCATGATAGGATCATGCGCAAGCAAATCTATCCGGTATGGACACTGGCGATTACCCGGTAAAAATTAAATAAGCGAAACAAACTCCGGACACCCGGAATATAAAGTAAATAATATTTTCACAAAATATAATGAGTTTTGGAAACCCAAAGCCATACGTGAAAGCTTATTGTACAAATCTCCCGGTAACGAATAAAGTGCGCGTACCGCACCCGATACGCGCGTAGCACGTAATTTCACCCGGCAAAAGCCAAAATAAATTATCAGTAATTTAACTGGGCAAAATTTAAGGAATATTAATGGTATTTTAATATTCGGGTGACACACGGTTAAAAACCCAAGAATACCCGGACGGTACCCGAACGAGATTAACTTAAACATAATATTGGATAATATTTAGCAAAGTGGACCCCACCAAATACCCCATGGGGGCCGGCCATGGCCCACTCAAATGAGTAATATCTTTTAATTTTCTCATTAACCTCTTCATTTCCTAATAACCCAATTATTAAGAAACTAATCATAAGGTTGCATGAGATTACATTGGGTAAGAAAATTCACCAAATCCTTCACTCCCTCTCTCTAACTCACGGCTCCAAACACCCTCTATAATCTCCCATTGATTTTGTTTGTAATCTTACATAATATCTTCCATAATCTTTCCATCCAATCCAAGCAAGATTGCATAATCTTGGAAGATTTGAAGGTGAGATTATAACCCACTTGAGAGCACTTAAACAAAATCACAAAATCTCTTTCTTTCTTCTTCCTCTTGGCCGTAAGTTTGCACCTCTACATTAGCATTTCTCTTTCAATTTTTATACTTCCAAATCACCTCTAGATCATCATCCTCCAAAACCCCCTTTGTGTGTTCAAGAGCTTGGAGCTTAACCCAATGGAAGAACACATTAAACCTCACCCAAATCCAAGATTTTTGTCTTCCCTAGCCTTGAGCTAGTAGTAAGTATTACATTGTTTTTATTCTTAAATGTTCATGTTTTGTGCTATTGAAAGCAAGTTGTACATTAATGGGTAATAAAATGGATTTTATAAAGTTAATGTGTTTTGTTAGAATGAAAATGGAAGAATAATAATAACTTGGATGAATCTTGGATTATACTAATAAATATAATATTTGGAGAAAATATGATGAAATGCACATACACTTGAGAAAGATGATGATTTGGGTATGATTAATGAGAAGGACTTGAATGAGATGGAAGATGATTTTAATCATCATAAGATAATAAGTTAATGACAAAAATGGATTAAAATGGGTTAAATAACCATAGATGAAAAAGTTCCATATTCAAAGTCCACTCACTTGAATAAGTGAAAAATTGATGTTTTGGATAAAAGTATGGAACAAACATGTTAATGACATCTAGGATGGATTATAAGATCATTAAAAGTGAAATGAAGTAAAAACAACTAAGCATCAAGAAAATGGGTCTTCAAAGTCCACTAATTTGGGTGAAAAATGCTAACTTGGGAAGTTAGAGTAGAAAAATGCAACATTTGAAAGTTAAGGGACTAATGTTGTAACTTTGAAAGTTAGAGGACTAAAAAGAATATTTTAGAAACTATTAGTCCAAAAATGCAATAATGGAAAGTTCGGTGTCAAAAGTATATGTAATAATTTTCCAAGGTTGATTTGGTAAATACTAGTAACATACTTGGGTATTTTGTATAAAAAGTGTATTTTTATAAAAGTGGAAGTTATAAAAATAGGGACTTGTATTAACATAAGGATTTTTATAAAAATAGAGATTTTTATAAAAATGTTGAACGAAGGTTAAAACTTGAAAAACTTGTACAAAAATGGATACTTTTATATAAATGGGAATATAAAAGTATCGGAAACATTTTTGGGTTACAAGTTGGACAAGTTGGGCTAAACGTACAAAGTATATTTTTCCAAGAAATAAACGTTCGGAATCGGAAGTAGGAATAACACTTCCATAAGAACGCGCAATGGAAACAAATATGAAAAACGCTAACTAACGCACTTAGTTACATGAGCTAACGTAAACGGACATATGAGAAAAATGCCATTGCGGCAAGATGAAAATAAATATATGTATTTTAAGAGATAAAATATATATGACAAGGGTGAAACGTGCGAAACACTTTCCTAAGTGTAGAAAGAATATTCGTGGGGAAAGGAAAACACAACGTAACGAACTAAAAACGCTAAACGACACATGAACTTAACAAGTAGTATCCACGCGATGGTATATGTACATATGCTCGTTTTCGACAAAATTCTAGTATATCTATTTGAATGGGAAAATAGATATGCGAGAAGGAAAACCGAGACGAGTAGGTGAAATATACCTGCGAACGTGTGAGTGACCGACAAGATCCTAGTACATTTATTTAAATGGGAAAATAAATGTACGGTGTGGTGAGTCTAGTCGGGCGTTAGAAATATGTTACCGAACGACAAGAACTTAGCATATTTATTTGAATGGGAAAATAAATATGTGGCAAAGTGAGTCGGGTCGGATAATAAGAAATCACATTATATCGAGCGAAACGATCCGAAGTATAATTATTTAAATGGGAAAATAATTATACGTTGGGTAGAGTCGCGTCGAGTATAATAGTGTACAAGTCACAAAGAATATTAACAAGAGTAATATATGACTTGTAAGAAAAGGGTAATCCGGCGCCAATGAACCTAGGATACGAAACTATTAAACGGGAATTGGGATAAAACGTGGTCGGGAAGTTGGGTGTACAACTTGCCAAGGCACATACACCATAGGTGTAGTGACTTATACGCCTAGAACATTTGTAGGTGCGGAATCACAAACTTTACTATTTTCTTCTTTGAGCCGAGCACAGCTACAGGTGAGTCTCACGGCCCCATTTCTAAACTATTTAACGTTTTTACGGGGGAAAGATATGTTGGGATTTGTATGACGGGTTGGATACTTGAGTTAAGATCGCCACTCGGGGTTGAGACCTCCCCACTATAATCATTAATTCAGGAAAGAGAAACCAAAGGAATATTTGGATAGTACTATTGGTGCCTGACAAGGCCCACCCCTAATCGATAGCGTCGATTATGCATCGGCGTATGCCTGGGGTGCACGTATTCTGAAATCAAGTCGTAGGAATACCGAGTAACGACTTGGGGCGGGGGCATTGTTAATTGTCTTGGTTTGGTTATAGGCTCAAGTAAATTGTAGGACCTTGCAACTCCTATAAATGTCATAACAAGGATATTCCCACTTAATAAAGTTTTATTAAATCAAAACCTGTGAACTCACCAATATTTATATATTGACGATTTTCAAACATATCTTTCAGGTAATTGATTGATGAAGGTTAACGTGGCAAGCAGGGTCGGGGGAATCTCCAAGCCGGGCGTTGGAATGTCATGAAGGGGTCTCATCTCTTTATCCCATGGACTTCGGGATATAGGGAGGAGCCTCCTTATTTATTTCAAAAACAATTTATGATTATGTTCGAATAATTTGACATGATTTTCGGCGTTGAATAAATGCCCGTTTGTTTAAAATATTATTGTGGTTTGCATTAATCTTGGCTTAATCCTCTTGAACCGTCGCGCCACGTGTTTCCGCCATAGGCGTGATGTGACATAACTCATGAAGAATATCCATAATATTTCAATATTAAAGACAACACGAGTATCCCATTTGTTGATGATGTTGTTCTGCAAGAAGCTGAAAAGGAGGCAAAGGGTGAAAGAGCAGGTTATTATTGATGAGGTGTTTGACGAAGCTGAGAAAGATGATGTTATAAGCAATCAGATGCTTTAAAGAATTATTTAAAATATTGAGAGAAGAAGTAGATAACCGTCCCATTCCAAATTTGCAAGTTGAATTTTACAGATATCATAACAAGGTTTTCAAGGGTAGAGCGATTAGCTGGAAATTCTTTCCGCAGTTGCGTTATGTCGGTGTTAAATAGGAGAAGGGTATTCAGTACTTTAGTCATTTTCATGATTTGAAGACTCTTCCTTACGGGGCAGTGAGAGATTTATGTAGACACAAGCTAATCGAAGCTACTGGTTTGTTGGAATACATGGTTGATAAATTAACTCATGAGAGTCAGACCAAGTGGGACGTGTTTAAGCCGCAATATCCAAAACGAACTGTTCATAAGAAGATTGATCCAAAGAACAATTTTCCTTATGTGACTCTGAAGTATTGTAACGCCCCAAATTTTATAAACACATCTTGTGTTAAATACATATAAGTGGGGTATAATTAATTCAATTAAAACACGACAAGGAGAAAATCTTAGTACATAGACTAATCTTGTTAGTCTCGATAGTTAAACAAAGGCTACACAAGCATTTAAAACTAACATAATTAGTCAAACTAATAAGATACTTGCACTAACTAATAGAGGGGCCTGAATTGCAATTACATGATACTTGAATGGAAGGGGTTAAGATGACAAAGAGTGGAAATCGCTACTCACTCCAGTAGTTCGTTTCTACTCTCAACCACACCAACACACTTCATTCATCTCCTATTTTGCCTCAAATCAAGCGCTATCCATGGATTCTCGAAGTGCATGACTGATTTCTTGATCATCTAGTGTTTAAATCACCTCAAGGTAACTTTGGAACTCTTTTATTTCATCTAAATCACTTCAGTGTAGAAGATGATGAAATTAGGGTTTATGTGAAAACGTGAATTGAAGATGGATGAAGGTTTCTAGAGGTTAATAGACATTAAAGGAACCATAAATTATGAAAATACATAAGACTATGCTTGGTTCATATGCTAATTAGATTGTTGTTTCCTATGTTAAGCGGGTTTCGACATTGTTGAGAATCTCACAAGTGTACATTAATACTAAGACTTGTAAACTTGAAATGTTATGAAAAAAAAAACATGAACATGTTGTGAATAGAACATGTATTATTGGTAAACTAAATCAATGGTAAAGGTTAGGAGGTCTTGAACACCTAGAATCAACCTAGAGAGTATGCGCATATAAGGTGTTCGATAAAATGCTTGAATGAATGGAATTTCATGAAAACATATGATAATTAATATATGTGTTAAATTTGGTTTATGTGGAACCATGAAATGGACGTACAATGAATGAATGACTAAACACCTATGCCTGTGTAGCATGAAATAGGTGTTAGTTCGGAAAGCTCGGGAAGCAAAGGGAGGTAAAAGATTTGAAGTTGGAAGGGCCGCGAATAAGGTAAGTCACTCGATGACATAAATCTTGTTAAATATCAATCATATGCTCTTAGATATATAGGTTTGAACATCGTCATGAGAGCTTCACAATGTGGAGCTTGTATTATGATGCATCTTGATAGAAACAACCTTAGACGAAGGTTGGAAGCACGCTAGGTAAGTCGCACTACGACTTTTATTTCTTATGATGCTTAGTCTTGTATTGGTTGGCTAAACTAAAACCAAGTCGACATGTACTTCGCATTAATATGTTGATTAAAGTACAAAAGTCGGAACACAAGATAGTTAAAGCAAGACTAGTATGGTCTAAAATAAATCTAGATGGAAACGCCAATGGTGTGGAATGATGCGCCTTAGGCGACACCCAAGGAAGTCTTATGAGAATTTAACTTTTGATTGTTTTATATATATATATATATATATCTATATATAAAAAGAGAGTATAACCTTAGGCTCGCCTTGTCGAGTAAAGGATAGAATGGCCCGTTCGAGCATATTGGTGGTCTTGATAGGCTTAGTAAATGGTTAGGATTCATACGTGGTTACTGTAACACCCCAACCGATGGCGGAATCATCGAGGTGCCACGTAGTGACGATTGTTCAAAAGCACATGGTACTAAAATGTAAATATTATTGAATAAACCAATAACTGTCTTACATTGAAATAGAAATACAAAGTCTTAAATGAAATGTAACTGTTGGAATAACTGAATTAAAATAAAGCACTAAATGTCTCTTGTTAAAGCATTAGATCAAACTGCACCTGAAACATGTACAAAATAGGTTTGGTCAACATATGAAATGTTGGTGAGCATTCCTAGTTTTGATATATATAGTAGGTTAAAAGATATACAATTCAAGTGCAAGCTACAGTGCAATTATGTAAACTATGTATCATACAAATGAGCGAAATCAACCCTGTGACTGTATAATGTACTGTATGAACTGTAAAGTACTCACCCAATAAATGGGTGATAACTTAACACTGGCCACGGATTCTCCGATGAAAAAGGGGGAGAATCAATCTAGGCGGGTTGTCAATCCAAATAGCGCTATCCAATGTTAAGGTCGGCTTGTACCATGTTAATGATTTCACTAAGTACAAATGTAATCCACACGTATTGTCTAAGCATAAAGCACGTTGTAAGCAATGCACATAGTACTAGAATTGTATTGTAAAAATGTAAACTTGTATTTGAAATTGTAATAGTGTACATGTAACACCCCAAAAATGTATAAAAGCAAAAAGGGGTAGGAATACTCACTTTGATTATGATGAAGAACTTGCTAGATATCACGAGAATTAGAGAATTATACTTGAACCTAATCCAGAGTGATGGTTAGGAGTATATTAATGTTGTTTTATTTTTAGAGTGTTCGTGCATAACGTGTATAAACTTTTGATTTATGTTATACCTTTTTTTTTATCGGAACATCAACGCGAAAAAGTATTTATAAAAAAAAAACCATCTAAACCATTATTATAAATATCATATATATGTAATTTACTTGAATCAGTATTTCAAAATAGTTAATAAAGGTAGCATTATCAAAGTTTATAAAAGAAAAAAAAACGTCACCTTACTTTGTTGCATTGTAAAACTATTTAAAATAAACATAATAGCTTGATTCAATATATAGTTTAACAGATCATGAAAACTAGGTTTATAAAACTAAATTTATAAGGCACAAAAGTTGTTTTATGATGATCTTTGTAAATATTTAGATAAAGAAATACCTAAATAAATATGTTTTGAGAAATTAGTTTGAGTCTATGGATGAAAATATATAACTGGTCCGTGACTAACATAATGTATATAAAATTCATTTCGTGCATGTCATCTTCCTCGAGAGACCATAACAGTGAGCGGCAAAAGAATTATTAATCTTCTAAAATTGGTAACTTCAATATATATATGTGTGTGTCATGACAAGTTGATAAATTTATACTACATATTAAACGTAAGGTTACCTTAGAATTGATGATAGTCCGTGTATCATATTTAAATCGGAAACCTTCGTGGTTGAGATCGCCAGAAACCGAAACTACGGCGGCGAGATGTGTGTGGTCGGAGGTGTGGTGAAGAATGGTGCTTGCGACGGATGAGACCAAAATGGAGGGCGACTCAACTTGTGATCCAAGTCCGTTTTAAGAACCAATGTGTAACCGATGAGATTGATTAAATAATGATTTCACAATTATGATGATCAGTTATAGGAATGCTGAAAGTGAAGAGCGGTTCGTTCGGAAAATAAATGGAATTTAACGGAAATTGCGGTCAGATCAATTTGGATTTCTAAACTTTATTTTGAATTTGTCAATTTTCATTAAGCAATAAATAATGATTTGACTTGACTTTTAATAAAAGACCATAAACTTAATAATCTAATTTGTTTTTATTACAAACGTTAATAGTTTATTATTTACAAATTTGTTAATTATTATGATACAAACTTTAGGCCCCAAGGGTGTAATTAAGCTTTGGGAAGAATAACGGATATTACAGTCTCCCCTACTTTAGGAAATTTCGTCTCGAAATTTATTTACAAGAAACTATTAAATTGGTTTGAGAAGAAAAAAAAAAGTTAAAGTATCGCTATTAGTTTTTAAGTTACGATAGAGGATAAATAATGGTTTTAATTAGGCTTGATCAAATACACCAGGAACACTCAAGATTAGAAAGAATGCTAAGAATTCCGCAAGGTCTAACACAAAACTCAAGGTATAGGGGTTGAAGCCAACATGATGTTGAAAGTTTAGGCTTAACACGAATGACTCACACTAAAAACTGACTAGGGTATGCAACAAGATTCCAAAGATCCGAGAGTGTGAGTGTATATAGGAATTAAGTCTTTTTTTTTGTGTGATCAGAAGAAAGATTTCAAGGAAGACGAATTGAAGCTTGTGTAAAACAAAAAAATTCGAAAATGATAGCCGTTGGTCAATGACCCATTAAAGAGGTCGGGTCCAACGCTATTAAATAGTCCAATATGCAATAGAAAATAATGAGGTAGGTTCTTGGTAAAACTCCTAGTCCGCACCCGCAGTATCGTTTATGCTTATATATAGGGTGTACCGCAGCTAACCCACCACACTCCCGATACTTTGGACTCGTACTGCTTGTCTACCAACAACCTAAATAGAATTACACACCACCCTTATGTACCTGTAAACCCATGATTGCGTTCCGGACCGTAATCATCGATTTACCTTACACTAGGGTGCTATGCTTTTCCATAACACTAATATAAGTAATACAAGAAACAATGCGTGCAACCAAGATGTGTTAAGTAGTAGATACTGCTCAAGTATAAGATGCGGTAAAGGTTCTTCTCCTTTCAGGTTCACCCTTTAACCGTAATGAGATTAATGTGTAAGTATAAGACATGATTAGGGGTTCTTCACCTTTCGGGTTTACCCTTAACCGGTAAATTTTCTGTTCACATCATTGGGCTCTAAACAACCATATCGATAAACTCTGAGGATTACACTGTTCCCCTCGGGTTAGAGGAATACTCTGAACCGAGTCGTACATGGGAACTGGCTTAGATCTCATACGAGTTATCAATTAGTATGTTCGTTGGCCATGATGATGAACTAAATAATGTAAAGTATAACAGGGTTTTGCTCACAAAAAAAAAAAAAAAAAAAAAAAAAAATGCATACCAAATATGCGTTCATGTAAGTATATAAATGTAGCATAAAATTTCGATTGAAAGAATAGCATAACGTAAATCGAGTAAATCGCACAATTTGCACAAAATGAAAGTAAACGAGTTAAATTAATGCTCAAAACTAGTGTTGTAAGAATAACTACTAATAACTAGTGCGAGAATAGTTGCGAATAACGCGTGAAAATAACTACCAACAAAGAATAATACAAAAGTAATAAGATAATGTACGAACGTAACTATAAATAGAATGGTGTAAAAAAATAATGAGATTTACTGTAAATGAAAGTGTGTAGAACAGACATATAGTCTACTGGTATGAGGATAACTTTTTGGAAGCCGAAGAATGTTTTAAGTTTAAAACAGGTTCACTAGATTTTGTAGGTACACATTTTCATGTGTTTACGAGAAGTCGAGTTTGAAAAGTGTTATAAGGTATATTATTAGTTGCAAATTCCTCCCGAAAACATATATTGGATACGTTATATGAAAACATGCCGATTTACATTTGATTTGTAAAATATGCAATGTAAGTTTATAAAATGGAAGATGAAACCATTTCATGAAGTGTGTGTAAATCTAATGTGTTTCGAAAGACCAAGATTTAAAATGATGTGAAGGTTGTAATGATCCCAGATGCCTAGACGAATTTTGGAAAATAAAATTTTCTGTATTTAAACATTTCTTTAACTTGTGGGTTGAAAAGTCAGAAATTTTTAATTGTTATGAATTGTTGAGAAAATCGAAGTGTTACCCATTAAGACTGGGTAAACTTGAAACCTTTTAAATTTTCAAACTTTTACGAAATTTATACATTGAAAGATCATTTATTTGCAGGATCGTTAAGGCATCTCTTTGGGCTCATAGCGGGCTATTTGTTTCAAGGCACAAGGTGTATGAAAAGTGTGTTCTAATTTGGCAAATAAGCTTTGTGAAAAGACTTATAGAATAAGTTGTCAAATTAATCGTTTAAGAGGGTAGTGTACTAGTGCGTATCGTGTAGGTAGGCATTTATGTATGAGTTTAGTCTGACTAAGAAGTTCTAACTAATGGTAGTTGGCTATGGCTTAGGAGACTGGGTGCAGCAATATTAGTATTAGTTATATGAGGATATATTGTGACTTCGATCAAGTAAGTTTGTAAACATGAAGGTATAAAATAGGTTGAAATAATAAGTTTGGAAAAACCATGTTCATTTTTAATTGTATGATGATGCAACATTCCTAAAATCAGGATGTGATCAAAGTTAAACACAGAGTTTAAAACTTAAGTCGTGGGTAAAAATGTTTTAACGCAAAACGTGTAATACCTTATAGTATAAGAATCATGAGCATAAGTGAAATAGTGTAAGCTTTAATGCGATAATATATCGAACAAAAGTTTTAGTAATGATGATAAGGGATTCAAAAGCGAATGATCAATGAATAATGGCATATGAAACATCAAGTGATTAAATGGAATCTTCAAATGATAAACAAACATAAATATCAATGATATAAAACATTGGAATTGTTTCTATAGGAAACTTTGACCAACTCAAGTATTTGAAATTTCTTAGTGACTTATGGGGGCGTACTTTAGCCTATAAGTGAATGCTCATCCCAAGAGTTCCCAGGTAGGTATACGGGTCCCTCGTCTGATTAGGATTTATACGAAAATACCAGGCCTAGACAGAAAGCTCTAGATACAGGCGCTCACCCTTCCAGATTGCACGTGTCCCATCACTAGTGAATTTCAAAACTTTAGCGAGATTAAAAACGAGATGCAAAAATAGATCCTTGATATTTGGATTTCACTCCTAACTCAAAGATGTATTTCAAAATTGAAAACGATTGTGGAATGAAACCAATCACTAAGTTAAGGATATCACTCCCAGCTTAGTGGTTAAGTTACTTTTTGAAAGAAATACTCTTTGAGGTGTGGATGTCACTCCTATCTCAAAGATGAATTCCTAAGATAAATAACATATAGAGGAGTGAAACTAATCACCAAGGTATGGATGTCACTCCTAACTTGGTGATATCGTTTCGTTTGTGAAATACGAGTATTTTCTTCTTTAAACAACACACCGAAAGAATAACGAGAAAGAATCATAGCGAAAATATCTTGAAAGAAAATAATAGGATAAAGAGAAATAAACACGAGAGGACTCGTGAATGTAAGCTTGGTTATAGACTAGGCTAAAAGGCATTCTAATAACCTAATTCCCTATAACCATGGCTCTGATACCAATCTGTAACACCCCAACCGATGGCGGAATCATCGAGGTGCCACGTAGTGACGATTGTTCAAAAGCACATGGTACTAAAATGTAAATATTATTGAATAAACCAATAACTGTCTTACATTGAAATAGAAATACAAAGTCTTAAATGAAATGTAACTGTTGGAATAACTGAATTAAAATAAAGCACTAAATGTCTCTTGTTAAAGCATTAGATCAAACTGCACCTGAAACATGTACAAAATAGGTTTGGTCAACATATGAAATGTTGGTGAGCATTCCTAGTTTTGATATATATAGTAGGTTAAAAGATATACAATTCAAGTGCAAGCTACAGTGCAATTATGTAAACTATGTATCATACAAATGAGCGAAATCAACCCTGTGACTGTATAATGTACTGTATGAACTGTAAAGTACTCACCCAATAAATGGGTGATAACTTAACACTGGCCACGGATTCTCCGATGAAAAAGGGGGAGAATCAATCTAGGCGGGTTGTCAATCCAAATAGCGCTATCCAATGTTAAGGTCGGCTTGTACCATGTTAATGATTTCACTAAGTACAAATGTAATCCACACGTATTGTCTAAGCATAAAGCACGTTGTAAGCAATGCACATAGTACTAGAATTGTATTGTAAAAATGTAAACTTGTATTTGAAATTGTAATAGTGTACATGTAACACCCCAAAAATGTATAAAAGCAAAAAGGGGGTAGGAATACTCACTTTGATTATGATGAAGAACTTGCTAGATATCACGAGAATTAGAGAATTATACTTGAACCTAATCCAGAGTGATGGTTAGGAGTATATTAATGTTGTTTTATTTTTAGAGTGTTCGTGCATAACGTGTATAAACTTTTGATTTATGTTATACCTTTTTTTTTATCGGAACATCAACGTGAAAAAGTATTTATAAAAAAAAAAACCATCTAAACCATTATTATAAATATCATATATATGTAATTTACTTGAATCAGTATTTCAAAATAGTTAATAAAGGTAGCATTATCAAAGTTTATAAAAGAAAAAAAAACGTCACCTTACTTTGTTGCATTGTAAAACTATTTAAAATAAACATAATAGCTTGATTCAATATATAGTTTAACAGATCATGAAAACTAGGTTTATAAAACTAAATTTATAAGGCACAAAAGTTGTTTTATGATGATCTTTGTAAATATTTAGATAAAGAAATACCTAAATAAATATGTTTTGAGAAATTAGTTTGAGTCTATGGATGAAAATATATAACTGGTCCGTGACTAACATAATGTATATAAAATTCATTTCGTGCATGTCATCTTCCTCGAGAGACCATAACAGTGAGCGGCAAAAGAATTATTAATCTTCTAAAATTGGTAACTTCAATATATATATGTGTGTGTCATGACAAGTTGATAAATTTATACTACATATTAAACGTAAGGTTACCTTAGAATTGATGATAGTCCGTGTATCATATTTAAATCGGAAACCTTCGTGGTTGAGATCGCCAGAAACCGAAACTACGGCGGCGAGATGTGTGTGGTCGGAGGTGTGGTGAAGAATGGTGCTTGCGACGGATAAGACCAAAATGGAGGGCGACTCAACTTGTGATCCAAGTCCGTTTTAAGAACCAATGTGTAACCGATGAGATTGATTAAATAATGATTTCACAATTATGATGATCAGTTATAGGAATGCTGAAAGTGAAGAGCGGTTCGTTCGGAAAATAAATGGAATTTAACGGAAATTGCGGTCAGATCAATTTGGATTTCTAAACTTTATTTTGAATTTGTCAATTTTCATTAAGCAATAAATAATGATTTGACTTGACTTTTAATAAAAGACCATAAACTTAATAATCTAATTTGTTTTTATTACAAACGTTAATAGTTTATTATTTACAAATTTGTTAATTATTATGATACAAACTTTAGGCCCCAAGGGTGTAATTAAGCTTTGGGAAGAATAACGGATATTACAGTTACACCATGTACCAAGCTTAAAACTTACTTAGTTTTGCAGCCAAATAAGTGGTTTGTGGCTGCGTATTTTATACCCTTTGTTGCAGGGTCTTTAGGCGATATAATCTTATAAAGTTACGAGTCAGATCCCTTACAGAAGTTGCTGGCCGTAGGCCATGGCTTCGAGCCGTAGCCTACGGCCGAAACCGCAAAACGAATAGCAGCCAGCGGCTGCAGAATGGTAGACAGCGACTGCAGGACAGCAGCCATACAGCAGCGGCAGCTGCTTAACAGCAGCGTAGGCTGTTTGACAGCAGCCAAACAGCAGCGAAAGCTGCGTAACAGCAGCGAAACTGCAGCGACAGCTGCTTAACAGCAGCTATATAACAGGGACAGCCAGCCGTAGGCTATGGCTGGCTGGCCGTAGCTTACAGCGGCTAGCGGGGAGTCCTTTTGGTTTCGTTCCAGCTTTATTCGCTTAGATATTTCACTCCTAATCGATTTCTAATCGAATTATTATCATTCTAACCTGGTTTTTAATGATTTTCATGTGTCAAAACCTTAGGTTTGTTCAAGGGATGAAAACGGGAATGATCAAGTTCACTTTTGACGAATCAAGCGCATACTAAAATCAAGCTTCCGCACTTATCATCTAACTTTCGGGTTCAAACATCATTAGTCGTTTTTCATGAAATAAGTCTAACCATTAAACATGTTTATGCAAAGGCGTGATGTCTTGTAAAATTTATGTGATTAATGTGAATGAACCCGATTTATGGTGTTTAAATATTAAGGTAAAATATGCATCTTTTGTCGGGGTTTTACAAGTGGTAATCAGAGCCCAAGGTTGAGTAAAGTATGCGTTTGATCCGAGCTTGATCATCAATCCGGTAAGGAATTTATTCCTAAGGTTATCTTAGTCTAGTCGAAATGTTATGTATCATGTATGAACATGAAATCAATCAGGAATAAATCATGAGAAAGGTGCTTTAAACAATTCAAAACTTGGAAACACACCATTTACACGGTTATGTTGGGCCAAGGCTCAAACGAACCGGAAATTGGACAACATGATTGCATCGGCAAGACCATGCAATCCAATAAAACGAAATCAACATAATAAAGCAATTACAAAGTCACACATTAAAATAACATACAAGGTGGACAAATGCTCCACCAAAACAAATGAAACATACTTATGGTATTAACAAAACAAATAAGCAACGGTCACATGTGGACATGTTGCGCAAGATTGCAAAGGATGAAACCCCACCTTAATTCAAAAAAAAAAAAAACACGTGGGGGTAAAGAAAACCTAGCGTTAGAATTAAGACCAGAAATTTCTTGCTAGATAAAAAGCATGACCAGAAATTGCCTACCTTGAGAGTACCGTGGTGATCGCGATAAGATCGTCGTGGCACGTGTGGATTGCTTACCCTGGCCAGGTAAGTGTTAAACACATGGTACGGTGGGCTTCTCGTGATCTACACGCCTACTTTTCACGTGACGAGGACTGGGTCAAGGACAAAAGCATGTAAAGTCTTCTAAGGTACAACTCACGAAGTTGTACATTATAGGAGCATCGCCAAACACCCTGTGAGGTCAGGTAGACCGGGCATGTAAAACCAATGCGTATGTATTTGGGAGGCCAAAAAGCCAAAGGTATTACCACAACGGTACGCGAACCAAGCAAAGACTTGAACCTTAACCAAGGTTAAGTCATAAAGGCGTTAGAAACTTAAACAAAGACATACTTGCAAATAGACTTGAACCTTAAGTGTAACACCCCAACCGATGGCGGAAACATCGGGATGTCACGTATTGATGATTGTTCAGTAGCTCATGGTAAATAATAAATTTCATTATATGATTTAAATAAATTACATACAATTGTTCTACAAGAATTCGTACATCAAATTGAATAAAACTATGCACACATCTTCAAGCATTAATTCAAATCTTCAAGCAAGTAGAACCTGAAACATGTTAAGTTGAAAATATTTTGGGTCAACAAAAGTTGGTGAGAATTACATAGGTTTTGATAATCGAATAAAATTGTTGTGCAATTCATGTGTCATGGCAATCTAGTCCATATGCGAAAACATACTAGAAGTAAATCGAGTGCATAATCAACCTTGTGACTGTTGTATTGTGGTACATCCCATACGCTCATGGTTCACTCGTTTATATTGCAGTAACAAACACCCACGTAACCTTTGTAGGAGGCACGTATCCGGGTGGGATTGTCAGTCCAATAGATCTATCAATGTATACCGTTTGGCTGATGAATGTTTATGCTAGAATTGTGCTTACCCTAGTCATGTTCAAGACATAATGCAACATAGAAATACACATAGACACATTGATGATTGAATTGCATAAATAATGTTGTAACATGTTTCACCCCAAAAATGGTGATAAATAGAAAAGGGGCTATGTAAAACTCACCTTAGCAAAATGTTATGTCTCGTAAAAAAAATAGAATAATGTGTTGTGAATCCCAAAGACTCAACAACGTAGCTAGTCCAAATTGAAGAAAACGAAAAAGAAAGAATATCAAGCTTCCAATTCGCCAATTACAAGAGCTTATAATCAAGGCTTCAATTGTAGAAGTAATAGACTATAGAAGAAAGGTATGAGGGAAAGTTTAATCGGATTGAAACAATCGATTTAGAGGTGCAAAGTATAATGGGTCATAGGTGGGTTTTTATACTAGTTTTGGAGTCAATTAGCCATTAAAATTGGTCAACACCATAAAGTAAGGTTTTATAATGAATTGACTATTTGACTAAGACTTTGACTAGGACTTTTTGACTATTGACTCAAGGCTTTATTTAAAAAAAAAAAAAAAAAAAAAAAAAAAAAAAAAATCTTGTATGTGAAAAAAAAAGAATTTAGAATCATATTATTATTATTATTTATATACATTTATGTATGTATATAAGTTGTGAGTTAGGATAAATAAAGACTTAGGCACATTTGTATAATATTAATGATAAAGGTGTAATAAAATATATATATATATATATATAAGGGCTTTTTATGTATTAAAATTTTGGGGAAAATTTTGCGATGTTACAGTCTCCCCTACTTTTAGGAACTTCGTCCCGAAGTTAAAAGAAAAACACCAGGTATACAATTGGTCGACTACCGAAAACCTTGATAAAATTTCTCACTACCTTAACGTACCTGTAAATTCATGATTACGTTCCGGACCGTAATTATCAATTTACCTTACATTAGGGTTTTGCGTCCTTTTATGACTCTACCGATTGTTGAGCAGGTTCGATAGTCTCCACCAGTCGTTGAGCAGGTTGTAGGGCCTCTCCCGACTGTTGGAAAGACATGGTGACCTCTACCAATCGTTGAGTAGGTTGTTTGGTAGTCAACTAATTGTTGTACGAGTAAGCAAGTATGATTATAGATATAGCAATTAGTTCACATTCAAACAATCATGCACTCAGATGTTATGATAATACTTGAATTTATTACTTGAATCAAAAAGTGTCAATACATAGAATTAAAAAGTAGACATCATTCAAATGGTGGTGTTTGCTGTTAAGTAGCTGGAGGGTCTTGATCTCGATTTAGTTTAGGGCATCGGTTACGGAAATGATTTGGGTAATGAATGTTCAATAAGATATGGGTTGAATGAAGGACAATGAGGTAATATAAGGAATGTAATCATTTATTCATTTGATTAAAACGAATAAACGAAAACGTTGACTTATCAAAGATTCTAAATTCTAATAACATATGAAGACATGCTTTAGCCTATAAGTGAACACTCATCCCGAGAATTCCCAGGTAGGCATCCGGGTCCCTCGTCTGATTGGGATATATGCGCAATGCCAGCCTAGACAGAAGACTCAGAATACAGGCGTTCACCCTTCCAGATTGCACGTGTTCGTTATTAAAATCTAGAACTTCGACGAGATCTCAAGGTGGTTCAGGCTAAACCTGAGGATTTTGTCCTATTAGTCTAAGAGTAGATCCAATGGTGGAGAGCAACCTTCTTGTAAGGATGAATATTGTCCGCTTTGCCCATCCAGAGCTCACGGATTTGTTTTTGGTTGCCCAAGTGGAGACTTCCCAGGAGGTCACCCATCCTGAAATTTCTCCCACCTGAGCACGCTTAACTGTGGATTTCTCCTCTCATCCACTAACATTAAGCCCCAAAACGCGTTGGTGATTTAAGAGGCAAGACATTACTTATGAACCAAGGATCTCTCCTGGCCACGGCCGATGTGGGATTTTCCTGGGATGTCACATTCACCCCCTGTTAGAGTCTCATCGTCCCTGATGAGGTGTGTTCCTGGGGTGTCACATTCACCCCCTGTTAGAGTCTCATCGTCCCTGATGAGGTGTGCACCCACTATCCCGAACGGCACAGGAGTGGCTCTGATACCATTGTGACACCCCAGGAACACACCTCATCAGGGACGATGAGACTCTAACAGGGGGTGAATGTGACACCCTAGGAAAATCCCACATCGGCCGTGGCCAGGAGAGATCCTTGGTTCATAAGTAATGTCTTGCCTTATTAGTCTAAGAGTGGATCCAGTGATGGAGAACAACCTTCTCGTAGGGATTAATGTAGGGATAAGAAGTAGGAGGGAGATAGAGAATAGCAAGTAAAAGAAGCAAGTACTGGTTAAATCCTATGGTTATAGACTAGATTATTTTTCTAATAACCTAATTCCCTATAACCATGGCTCTGATACCATCTGTAACACCCCGCCTCTCTCGCCACCAATATTGTCCGCTTTGCCCATCCAGAGCTCACGGATTTGTTTTTGGGTTACCCAGTGGAGACTTCCCAGGAGGTTACCCATCCTGAAATTTCTCCCACCTGAGCACGCTTAACTGTGGAGTTCTCCTCTCATCCACTAACATTAAGCCCCAAAACGCGTTGGTGATTTAAGAGGCAAGACATTACTTATGAACCAAGGATCTCTCCTGGCCACGGCCGATGTGGGATTTTCCTAGGGTGTCACATTCACCCCCTGTTAGAGTCTCATCGTCCCTGATGAGGTGTGTTCCTGGGGTGTCACATTCACCCTCTGTTAGAGTCTCATCATCCCTGATGAGGTGTGCACCCACCATCCCGAACGGCACAGGAGTGGCTCTGATACCAATCTGTAACACCCCAACCGATGGCGGAAACATCGGGATGTCACGTATTGATGATTGTTCAGTAGCTCATGGTAAATAATAAATTTCATTATATGATTTAAATAAATTACATACAATTGTTCTACAAGAATTCGTACATCAAATTGAATAAAACTATGCACACATCTTCAAGCATTAATTCAAATCTTCAAGCAAGTAGAACCTGAAACATGTTAAGTTGAAAATATTTTGGGTCAACAAAAGTTGGTGAGAATTACATAGGTTTTGATAATCGAATAAAATTGTTGTGCAATTCATGTGTCATGGCAATCTAGTCCATATGCGAAAACATACTAGAAGTAAATCGAGTGCATAATCAACCTTGTGACTGTTGTATTGTGGTACATCCCATACGCTCATGGTTCACTCGTTTATATTGCAGTAACAAACACCCACGTAACCTTTGTAGGAGGCACGTATCCGGGTGGGATTGTCAGTCCAATAGATCTATCAATGTATACCGTTTGGCTGATGAATGTTTATGCTAGAATTGTGCTTACCCTAGTCATGTTCAAGACATAATGCAACATAGAAATACACATAGACACATTGATGATTGAATTGCATAAATAATGTTGTAACATGTTTCACCCCAAAAATGGTGATAAATAGAAAAGGGGCTATGTAAAACTCACCTTAGCAAAATGTTATGTCTCGTAAAAAAAATAGAATAATGTGTTGTGAATCCCAAAGACTCAACAACGTAGCTAGTCCAAATTGAAGAAAACGAAAAAGAAAGAATATCAAGCTTCCAATTCGCCAATTACAAGAGCTTATAATCAAGGCTTCAATTGTAGAAGTAATAGACTATAGAAGAAAGGTATGAGGGAAAGTTTAATCGGATTGAAACAATCGATTTAGAGGTGCAAAGTATAATGGGTCATAGGTGGGTTTTTATACTAGTTTTGGAGTCAATTAGCCATTAAAATTGGTCAACACCATAAAGTAAGGTTTTATAATGAATTGACTATTTGACTAAGACTTTGACTAGGACTTTTTGACTATTGACTCAAGGCTTTATTTAAAAAAAAAAAAAAAAAAAAAAAAAAATCTTGTATGTGAAAAAAAAGAATTTAGAATCATATTATTATTATTATTTATATACATTTATGTATGTATATAAGTTGTGAGTTAGGATAAATAAAGACTTAGGCACATTTGTATAATATTAATGATAAAGGTGTAATAAAATATATATATATATATATAAGGGCTTTTTATGTATTAAAATTTTGGGGAAAATTTTGCGATGTTACATTAAGCAAGGTTGAGTCATAATCACGTTTGAGCCTTAATAAAGGTTGATTCATAAACAGACTTGAACCTTAATCAAAGGTTAAGTCGTAATCACAGCTGAACCTTAATGAAGGATGATTTGTAAACAACCTTGAACCTTAATCAAAAGTTAAGTCACAATCACATTCGAATCTTGAACAAAGGTTAACTCGTAAGTAAATATAGACCTAAATCAAGGTTGAGTCATAAACCGATTCAGTCCGGAAATAGATCTGGACCTTAATCAAAGGTTAAGCAATGAATAAATCCAAACTTGAATCAAGGGTTAAACCATAAATAGACTTGAACCTTACTCCAAGGTTAAGTCATAAACGTATTCGGATCGTAACCGAAAGTAAATTCCTAGGTGGATTTGAACCTTAATAAAGGGTTAGATCACAACCACCTTCGAAACTTAATCGGGGATCTAATAAGTAGACTTGAACACTAGTCAGAAGTCAAGTCCTAATCACGTTCGAACCACGAACAAAGGTTTATTCGTAAGTAGACTTAGACCTTAATCAAGGGTTAAGTCTTTATCGACTCGAACCTTAATCGGATGCTAATCCGCAACAAGGGTAGAGTCAATCAATGGTTGAATCCTAATCAAGTTGAACCCTAGTCGAAATAGATTCCTAACTAAATACGAACCTTAGTTCAAAGATCACCTTGTTAGAGAACCGGAACTAAATCGAGGGTTAAATCGTAAATGGACCTGAACCTTAATAAGAGGTTAAGCCCTAAGCAAACTCGAATGATATCCTAGGGATTGGTCACTTGCAAAAATAAACCTCATTTGAAGGTGAACCCAAAACCAAGACTCAAACCTAGTCGAGTGTAAGTTATACGCGGACTCAAACTATAACAAATTCGTAAAAGCCTATGGGCAAGGGTGAACTATGTATCACACTAAACATGAACGTAAACAAAATGAAGGGCCACGAGGTAACCGTAGAGCATTGCTCGCACCTAACTAAATAGAAAATCGCGGTGGTAAAACATAAGACCACGTATTACACAAGAAAATGAACCCAACATTTAATGGTAAGGGGCAAGTCAGAGACCTTTGGAACTAGAGTGACAATAACTCTAGTGGTAATCGTGTAAAACCAAATATAGTTACCACGTGATCTGATTTCGACACATTATAATGGCAAAACGAAACGAACCTTCGCGTGACTTTAGCACCGGAGGAATAGACCAACTGGCAAAGATCTAATATGTATAAAGGGTCAAGAATCACAAAATGGAGGTAACACCTCCGTAATAAGCTAAACTGGATCTGTAGGAACAATATACGCATAAAGACTAAAATAAGAAAACACACGTAGAAATACATGTGTGAATAAGGGAATGATCCGAGAATCAAAGTCTTAAGTGCACAAACAAATAAAAACGGGTCGTAGTACCAAAGATTTGATCTTAGGAAATCAGACTAGTAAGGAAGTGGTCTGTAGGACCAAGGTACCCCAAGGAACTAAGTAAGATAGATCCTGCATGGATATGGAAAAACTAAATTTCGAATACGAAATGAAATCTAATGATAAATCTCAAGAATGAGATACATAAACTCAAAAAGGATAGATAAAGAAGGAGTCGTGAGCCCTATGCGTAGGAAAAAAAAACTTCCTATAAACACAACCAACTCACAAAATGTCGGACTACCGGTGCGAAAAAAAAAGGGAGGAAGAAAGCGACCCATCGTGTGAAAATTACTTCAACATAAGGTCTAAAGTTCACGTACCAATATGGAACAAATGATACCAACGCATGAAGAAACATTCAAAGGGTAGGCTAGACGTCGTCTAGATCATGAATAAATGGAGGATTCCATGAACTCTCCAATTACGAATTGGAAAATCAGGAAATTAATACGGGCACGGCGCTTCGTGAACGCCTAATCAAAAGACGTTAATAGAACTCGTAAACGAAAACTGCCACAAAGCTTGGAGTTGTGCGGTAAATAATTTAATAAATACCAATACACGAACTGCACTTAGAGCAGTAATTCAAGAATCATGATGGCTAGTAATCCGAGACACCACGAACCCTACCTTAGAAACTTGAATACTAGGCCAAGCAAAATTAAAACACTTAATAAGTCAATATATTAACCAATGGAAATTGGGAATCGATTATACACTGAAACGCTGCGCGAAAGTGCAGCGAAAAGCTGCTGAATCATGGCTGAAACGTTGCACAAAAGTGCAGCCAAACTCTACTAAAACGCTGCACGAAATTGCAGCAAAACGAAGCACGGAAGGGCTGCAAAAACATTGCTGAAATGTTGCATAACAGTGCTGTGAAACGCTACTGAAATGTATAAGTAAATTCGTGTGGAATCGTATCTTTTTATATGAGATAATGACTAATTCATAAAAAGGGGGTCCTTGAGCCAAAACCCATGGCGAAAAGACCTTACGTCCGAAGTGGATGTCACTCCCGGAAGTCATAAACACAACTGAATCCAATGCGCGCCAAGATGCATATAAATAATTCCAAACAAAGTAAATGGACGAAGTGTAAACACTGAGTCCGTGTTGGCTTAAAGGAGCCAAACGAACCAAGGAGTCAGAGATGGTGACTCTTGAACTAACCCAAACACCTACGGGCGGCTAGATTAAACAGTTGTCGGTGAGGGCAGAGTCAAAATAAGCAGTTAAGCCTTATAGGCGAGAACAATGTCACAGGTAATGATAACTCATAGGAAAATGGGTAAAGTACGAGAACGAAATACTAGTTTACGACCTAACGAGATTCCTAACAAAAGGAATTATGTCTAACTAAAGCTAAAAGACTTGAATAATATAAGTTAGGGGTTAGAACCCCCACCAACTCCGTGCAAATCCGGTTTCGCGGACGAAACCTTTTTAAGGGGGGTAGAGTTGTAACGCCCCAAATTTTATAAACACATCTTGTGTTAAATACATATAAGTGGGGTATAATTAATTCAATTAAAACACGACAAGGAGAAAATCTTAGTACATAGACTAATCTTGTTAGTCTCGATAGTTAAACAAAGGCTACACAAGCATTTAAAACTAACATAATTAGTCAAACTAATAAGATACTTGCACTAACTAATAGAGGGGCCTGAATTGCAATTACATGATACTTGAATGGAAGGGGTTAAGATGACAAAGAGTGGAAATCGCTACTCACTCCAGTAGTTCGTTTCTACTCTCAACCACACCAACACACTTCATTCATCTCCTATTTTGCCTCAAATCAAGCGCTATCCATGGATTCTCGAAGTGCATGACTGATTTCTTGATCATCTAGTGTTTAAATCACCTCAAGGTAACTTTGGAACTCTTTTATTTCATCTAAATCACTTCAGTGTAGAAGATGATGAAATTAGGGTTTATGTGAAAACGTGAATTGAAGATGGATGAAGGTTTCTAGAGGTTAATAGACATTAAAGGAACCATAAATTATGAAAATACATAAGACTATGCTTGGTTCATATGCTAATTAGATTGTTGTTTCCTATGTTAAGCGGGTTTCGACATTGTTGAGAATCTCACAAGTGTACATTAATACTAAGACTTGTAAACTTGAAATGTTATGAAAAAAAAACATGAACATGTTGTGAATAGAACATGTATTATTGGTAAACTAAATCAATGGTAAAGGTTAGGAGGTCTTGAACACCTAGAATCAACCTAGAGAGTATGCGCATATAAGGTGTTCGATAAAATGCTTGAATGAATGGAATTTCATGAAAACATATGATAATTAATATATGTGTTAAATTTGGTTTATGTGGAACCATGAAATGGACGTACAATGAATGAATGACTAAACACCTATGCCTGTGTAGCATGAAATAGGTGTTAGTTCGGAAAGCTCGGGAAGCAAAGGGAGGTAAAAGATTTGAAGTTGGAAGGGCCGCGAATAAGGTAAGTCACTCGATGACATAAATCTTGTTAAATATCAATCATATGCTCTTAGATATATAGGTTTGAACATCGTCATGAGAGCTTCACAATGTGGAGCTTGTATTATGATGCATCTTGATAGAAACAACCTTAGACGAAGGTTGGAAGCACGCTAGGTAAGTCGCACTACGACTTTTATTTCTTATGATGCTTAGTCTTGTATTGGTTGGCTAAACTAAAACCAAGTCGACATGTACTTCGCATTAATATGTTGATTAAAGTACAAAAGTCGGAACACAAGATAGTTAAAGCAAGACTAGTATGGTCTAAAATAAATCTAGATGGAAACGCCAATGGTGTGGAATGATGCGCCTTAGGCGACACCCAAGGAAGTCTTATGAGAATTTAACTTTTGATTGTTTTATATATATATATCTATATATAAAAAGAGAGTATAACCTTAGGCTCGCCTTGTCGAGTAAAGGATAGAATGGCCCGTTCGAGCATATTGGTGGTCTTGATAGGCTTAGTAAATGGTTAGGATTCATACGTGGTTACACCATGTACCAAGCTTAAAACTTACTTAGTTTTGCAGCCAAATAAGTGGTTTGTGGCTGCGTATTTTATACCCTTTGTTGCAGGGTCTTTAGGCGATATAATCTTATAAAGTTACGAGTCAGATCCCTTACAGAAGTTGCTGGCCGTAGGCCATGGCTTCGAGCCGTAGCCTACGGCCGAAACCGCAAAACGAATAGCAGCCAGCGGCTGCAGAATGGTAGACAGCGACTGCAGGACAGCAGCCAAACAGCAGCGGCGGCTGCTTAACAGCAGCGAACCAGCAGCCATACAGCAGCGGCAGCTGCTTAACAGCAGCGTAGGCTGTTTGACAGCAGCCAAACAGCAGCGAAAGCTGCGTAACAGCAGCGAAACTGCAGCGACAGTTGCTTAACAGCAGCTATATAACAGGGACAGCCAGCCGTAGGCTATGGCTGGCTGGCCGTAGCTTACAGCGGCTAGCGGGGAGTCCTTTTGGTTTCGTTCCAGCTTTATTCGCTTAGATATTTCACTCCTAATCGATTTCTAATCGAATTATTATCATTCTAACCTGGTTTTTAATGATTTTCATGTGTCAAAACCTTAGGTTTGTTCAAGGGATGAAAACGGGAATGATCAAGTTCACTTTTGACGAATCAAGCGCATACTAAAATCAAGCTTCCGCACTTATCATCTAACTTTCGGGTTCAAACATCATTAGTCGTTTTTCATGAAATAAGTCTAACCATTAAACATGTTTATGCAAAGGCGTGATGTCTTGTAAAATTTATGTGATTAATGTGAATGAACCCGATTTATGGTGTTTAAATATTAAGGTAAAATATGCATCTTTTGTCGGGGTTTTACAAGTATAAAGCAACTAAGTGCATGAAGAAGATACCGCTAATGCCAATTGAACAGAACATCAGTGATTACTTCGCGTTCTGGTATTACAATTGGAGAACTAGTGAAGCGGTGATCGTGATGGACAATGAAGATAAATCAAAGTTGTGCAAGAAAATCGGAATCTTTGATCCTATATGATTAATGAACTGTTCAAAGGACGATATTGAAACGTTGTTTTTCAATCCGATTCAGTCTGATGCTCTAGATATTGATGAGGCGTGGAGATTTCAAGAAGTAATCAAATGTTTTATCTATGACTTGCATTCAGGGTTTAATTACAAAGAGTTGCTGGGAAAGCATATGGTGAAGGTGCAAAAACCAATTGAAAAGAGCAGCGCTGGGGAGACAAAGATAGGAAAAGCTAAACTGAAGTTCGTTCAAGACAATAATTGAATAAACCCGAGCTACAGACAAGGGGGAGTTTGTAGATGCATATTCGTATATGTGTTTGTAGCTTTCGAGTCATAGAAGTTTAGCTTTGTTGTTATTTATGTTTATGTTTATGTTTATGTTTGGATTATATAGAGACATTCACATGGATCGAATATGCGAATGGGTTTTGGATGGTGCGAATGAGTTTGTCTATGACTCATTCGCATGGTATTTAGTGAAAATGAAGCCATTAGCACCTTCGAGGGTGCGAATGGGCTGAGTCTGTATATAAAGGGTTTGAGTTCGAGTTTGCTAGTAGTTGGTCATTTGTAACTGTCAAGTTTAGGCGCCAATACTCTATTCAAATACCTATATCAGTCTGTTTATCATATTTTGACTCTGTAATTGTTATAAAGCAATCTAATGATTATGATAAACGTTGAAAATGAAATCCTTTGTGTGATTGATTAGTTTTACATCATTTTGCTAGATCGATATGGATTCTGCATTTGTCGGTTTACATATTGTGAGATTGTGTGGTGATTTGAACGATTTCGATCCTACAATCTTCTTGATGAACTGAATACGATGTCAGATGGGAGTTAGACAACAATTAATCAAAGCAATAGCAGAACCTATTCAAATTCAAGCTAAATAACCATGAAACTGGAAATTAAATGAATTAATGAAGGAAACCAACATGAATCGATAAATGATCAATGAAAAATAACTATTAAATCCAAAAACTAAACAAATATTGTCTGGAATGGAGAGAAGAAATTGAGAACATACCTTGTCGGTTCCAGAACATGAAGCTTGAAGATGCCAGAAAATCGATTATTCGATTTAAGATCAAAATTAACTTGGAAAATTGAATAATTAGAAACACTCATGTGAAGATAGAGAAGCAGACGCCATTTTTTTTTGTTGGTTGAAGGTTTGAAGGGAGACTGTAGGTGTGCTAGTTGCATTTATAATGGTTGAGGAGTAGTTGAGACCTAGAATTAAGGGAGTGGAAACATGGAGTAAACTATCTGTTATTCTACAGGATGGTAAATAACTGCCACATCGTAGTAGTAACCGCTAGATTTAGAGAATAACCAACAGGTTATTGTGGTCCAGATTTACCCTCAGAAAAAACCACCCAATATGGACGGCTAAGATTAGATGTAAAACAGTTTTTTTTAGGCTTAAAATAGCAGTTTTGATGGGTGAACAATAGTATAATGATTTCTTTTTATTTATTAAAAAACAACTTTTTGGTGCAAGGTCATAAAACCATGACATAAAAAAACATATCTTTGATTAATAAAAGACAAAATTACAGAAATCAACCTTTATGTTTGGCTAAAATTGCAGGTTCCAACCTTTATGTTCCATTTGCACCTAAATTAATCTTTACCTATTGATTTTACTACAGGTTCCAACCTTTGTGACTACATCCGTTAATTTTCTTGGTTAAGTCCCCTCACATGCAAGTCATATGAGGGTAGTTTGGTCTTTTCACATCCTTTGCCTGTTTTAAAATTAAAAAAAAAAAAAATACAAACTCTTCTTCTTCACTTTGACACCCACCATCCACCACTATCAACCTCTATCCTCACCACCACCCTCACCTGCCACTATCAACCACCGCATTTTAATCAATCGATTATTACTATTCCTTTAAATCTATAACTTACATCCTCATGTCAACAATAAATAAAAAAAAAACCCCACATACAACACCAACAATCGTATCATCTTGTCTGAACCCAAACCCAAACCGTCGCTACTATATCACCCGTATACCGACCCCGGTACAAAATCACCATAGTCGGCTCCCACCATAGTAACCTCGTAACTCTCCATTGAGAGCCACCGCAACCACCTTAATCCACCAGCTTATTATCATCATCAAAACACATTTTATAATTTTCTATATATTTTTTAGGCAAGTGTGGGACAGATTTAAACAAATCTGTGATTCCAATTTCCTTCATCAACAACTTTGTTTTGCATCAAAGTAATCTGTATCCAAACCATCGTTTACACAGAGATTCTGTTCAAGCAAATAGGTGTTGAAAAATATGTCAATCGAAGATGAACAATTTGAAGGAGCAAACCCTAGCTCAAAACACCATAATAATAATAATAATAATAATAATAATAATAATAATAATAATAATAATAATAATAATACCCAAAATAATAATCGTAACTCCAATTCGCCGTCACTACCATCGTTTTCCTTCTCTTCGTTCGTCTCTATCTCTTTCTCTCACTCTCTCTATCTCGCTCTCTCTCTCTCTCTCTCTATCTCTCTCTCAGTTTAACTAGGGTGTAATCGGTATAGAGGGGAATGGAGGTCGTGTGGTTTGAGAGCAGCTCTGCTAGAGCTCCGTCGTGAGCGACCGTCGGTGATACCCCAGCTCCTCCTTGTTACTGCTCTCTTTCTCTCTCCAGGATGAGTGTGTGCGTGTGTTTTGTTAGCAGGTGTGTGTGTGTGTGTTTATTTTGGGGATTTTTTTTTATAATATTGGGGAGTCGAATGGTTTTATAGAAAGATGATGGTGGAGAAGAAATGATGGTAACATGCCCACACATGACTTGCATATGATGGGAGTTAATCAAGAAAATTAACGGAGTTAGCCAATAAGGTTGAAACCTTTAGTAAAATTAATAGGTAAAGATTGCTTTAGGTGCAAATGAAACCTAAAATAAAGATTGATTGTAGTGTGACATATGACAAAAACACCAAGGCCTAGTTTGATTGGATCTCTCTAATTAATAATCAAATCAAACCATGATTATTATACAAATGCAAAAGGCATCAAAGACAAACACGCAATTACCAAAAACCAAACACACTTCAATTCTTGTCCCAAATCCCACGATTCATTTCAATGTTATGTTCTTGCTTGACCCTTAATTCTCCACGCGTTACTCCTTTCACACTTCAATAACACTCACGGGCTCTCTTAACTTATTCATATCCTCAAACCGGTCCTTATCAGAACAACACGATTCAGGTGTAACTGTAATCAATTAATGGGTTGATTATTATGCTCTCTTCTGTTCAAAAGATGTAAACTTTATTATGCTTTGTTTTTTTATTTGAAATTTGAATTTGAAAATGGAGAAGAGAGATATGAGGCCAGTGATATTGAAAATTGGACTTGCTTTAGCTTTTTCTATTGGTGGATTCCTTTCTACTTTTATAACAAATAAAGGATCACCAAACCTTCTAAATCTTCAGGTTTGTGTTTGAATTTTGAATTTTATGTGTATTTATTTATTTATTTTTTTATTATTAGTTTGTGTGTTTGATGAATATATGTTTGTGTAGATTGTAAGGATCAAGGGATTTCACCAAAGAGTGAAAAAAGTGAGGAGGATTATGCATCTGATGATACGCCGAAGAAGTCGTGTCGGTTTGATCCTTTGGCAAGTGATAGACATGTAAGGCTTTATTGATTATGCTTTTGACCCGAGTTTTGAATAGTTGTGAGTTTTGATGATTTTAGGTGTTTGATTGGTTTTATGCTAATGATGCCATTTAGTATATAATTTGCTGATTTAGGGAGTGTTTGGAAGTGTTAAATTATTTGTTTTGGTTTTATGTCTAGATGGTTTTTAGTGTGTTGAGTAAAAGTGATTACACATATGTTTGGATGGAGAAAAGGTACTTATTTTAGGGTGAAATAAGTCATTTCTAGACCATCATAAGGGGGTCTACCGACCCCACAAATGTCGATGTGGAGGTCATAGTTGTCAAAAGCGCGCCTAGGCACTGAGGCGCACTATCAGGGCTGTTTTCCGGCCAAATTCATGCTAAAAGTTGCCTAAACCTCTAAAACATCCTAAATGAGATATGAACAAGTCCTAAACAACCCTAAAACATCCTAAAGTAGCCTAAACTAGCTTAAAACATCTCTAAAATCCCTAAAAAATGTATTTTATACTATGCGCCTAATTATAAAAAAGCCCTCATTTTTTATGCGCCTTGCGCCTAGGCTCCGGGCTCGGCCTATGCACCTTGAGTGCGCCTAGGCGCTTTGACAACTATGGTGGAGGTTAGAGCCTAGAGGGTTGAAACGGAAAAGATAGGTGGCAGACGTGGAGGAGATAGAGTGCTGGAGAGAGAATCGTCTGTAAGCGTACACAATCAGTCCGTGGGGGATAGAGTGCTGGAGAGAGAATCGTCTGTTAGCGTACCTTTTTAATTTAGATACATAATTTGACTTTCAAGGTTAAACGGTCTATTTGTTTAGCTTCGATTAGATAAACCTCACATTCACAACATTGGTTTGTATGTTTCCTGATGCAGAATTCTTTGTCTGACAAAGATTCTTACCTTCTGCCTGAATTTAACGACCTCATGAAAGAATTCGATTTGACTGCTATGAAAACGAATCCCGAGCTCCCCATATCAGATGCAAACTCACCATCAGAAGCCAACCCGATGGTCAAAACCGACAGCCACGAGCAAAAAATCAAGAATCTAAGAAACATGGTCGAAATGCTTAAGGAACGAGAGCGGAATTTAGAAGTCCAATTACTCGAATATCAAAGTCTCAAAGAACAAGAAGCTGCAGTCAAGGAGCTTCAAAACCGTCTTATATTAAACAACATGGAAGCTAAGCTTTTAGCTTTAAAAGTCGACTCATTAGAGAAGGATAACAAGAGATTACAATCACAAATGGCGGATTATAACAAAGTTTTAGCGGATCTTGAAGCTGCACGCACCAAAATCAATGCTCTTAAGAAGACACTAAGATCAGAAGCTGCACAGAACAAAGAACGAATTTGGATCTTCAACAACTCGTTGAAAAGATGCAGGAAGATGAACACAAGGGTAGTGTTGGGATTGATCCAGAGATTGAGTTAAAACTTTGTAAATTGAAGGATTTGGAAGATGAAGTCAATGAATTGAGAAAGTCAAACCATGACTTGCAGGTTGAAAAATCTGAGTTGTCTCAGAGATTGGAGCATGTTCAAACTCTTGCTACTTCTGTCTTAGAAGACCAAGAAGTAAGTTATTCATCAATTTTCATTTTCATTGGGTTTGAACCGGACCGGAATTGAAAATTAGTAAAACTGAAAATTAAACTTTTGGTCCGTTTTAATGTATACGAGCCGATATGAGACTCATCTCAAGTCCAAGCTCGACTCGTTTTAAGTTCTATGTCTAAAGCTTGGGCCCGACTCATGAGTTGTTTTCCAAGCTCAAGCTCCGCTCAGGCTCATAAACTTTTATATATATTTACAAATATATTTTTTTCTACTGATTATGTTTATCATAGTTTTATAAATAACAGCGTAATTGTTTTATTGTATATTTAATTATTTTATATACTAAATAAAATTATTTTATTTCATATGCATAACAGGCTCATTTAGGGTCGCCATCCTAGTCAATCGATATGTAAAGCTTAGGCTTGAGCTCAACTTGATTCAAGCTTTTAGCAAGCCGGTTTTGAGTGGCTCGACTTGTTTATAGCTGTGTTTTCACTATGGGTGTTCTGGTCCGGTTTGGCTGGTTTGACGAAATTTAGGGCTTAAATACGGTTTTTGAAATTACAAACTAATCCTGCCGGGTTGGGTGGATGGTTTCGCAGTTTTGGTTGTTTGTGCCGATTTTTTTGTATTAAAAATATAATATGAAAAATATGCTTTATACTTAAATACATATACATAGCTATATATTCCAAAAACGAAAAAAATATGTATAGATTTAAAAGTTAAAGACCGATTCCAAGTTCCAAATTGGACCGAACAGCTAACCTGGAAGCCGCCAAAACCGAACCATTTGAATTACAAACTGGCCAAGCCTGTCAATTTGCATCTGTTTCAACAGTTACTGCTTATTACATCCTTGTTAACTTTTGGTTCTTATATAATTGATTATTATTTTTCTTCCTTGCAGAGGGAAAAGCTTAAAAAAGAAAGCGAGCATTTGAAGAAACAAAACGAAGAATTAACCAAGGAAATCGAGCAACTTCAAGCCGATAGATGTTGTGATGTGGAAGAACTCGTGTACATGAGATGGGTTAACGCTTGTTTAAGATACGAGCTTAGAAATTATCAGCCTGGACCGAGTAAAACAATGGCTCGAGATCTCAGTAAAACATTAAGCCCGAGATCAGAAGAAAAAGCTAAAAGACTAATCCTCGAATACGCTGACCAAGAACTCGATTCCGATCCATGGTCAAGTCCTCAGTCTTCTAATCTCATGGATTCAGGTGAACTCGATGAACCTATTAACGACTGTTCATCTTCTCGTAAGAGCAATAAGTTTTTTCGGGAAGCTTGTGAAGTTTTTAAGATGGAAAGACGGAATGTCCTAGATGATCACAACCATCGCCGCTGTCTCAGCCAATGTAGTCATAGTAGGAACTCGTCGTTAGATACTAATTCGTATAGTGATTATTCTTTCGGGTATATAGCGACTTCGTCTCTAAACACTCTATCGATTCCCGAATGTCATTTCATAGGCATAGTGATCTAGGAATGCATAACCGGATCGATTCTATCGCCGAATGCAGTGATATCGATGATGGTTTTTTGTGTTCGACTTCTTCATCGGATGGTCAAAAATCCGAGCTCGTGAAATATGCAGAAGTTTTGAAAGACTTGCACCCGAAGCCACCGAGCAGATATCGCAGAAGATCAACACCATTTAGTTCCTTTTGATTAGTTCTTTGTGCTTTATAGCTTAAGTAGAAATGTTATGTTAGTTCTTTAGATATTGCATTAAACACTCAAAGCAACCATCCGATGGTTAAGTCTGTATAATGGTATAATATGTATATTGAAGTTTGTGTGTTATTCATGTCACATGACTATATTTATGTTACAAATCAACCGTTTGTGGACATATTTAAATCATGTAGCACTAACAAAATCCGTTTAAATATCCATTTATCAAAACGATTCAAGCGAGTTGACGTGTTGACGGGTTATATAAATTGGTTAAAACGATCCGTAAATAGCTTGATGGGTTTGACTAGCTGTTTAATTAAACAAGTTAAACACGACCTAAATACGGCCCATTTACTAAAACAAGTTGGATAGGACAATTCAAACATGATTATTATTGTGTCGTGTTTAAAGTTGCAGTCATAAATCGTCACCAGTGGTCCACTGCCGTATACAGGTGACTCCAGATAGTATTTTCTTCTCAGTTAAGAATCAAGAGCTCTAAGTTATTAGTTATCTGTGGGTGAAGCATCGGTTGGGTAGGGTGGTCTAACGTGGAAGGATTGGAAACGGTTTAATGTAGCCAGGTTAGTGTAATTGTCCTATGATGTCTGAGTTGTAGTGCGGGATTTTGTTTTGTATTATCCCAAGTGCCTAGCTGATTGGAGTTGAAATAAAAGTTTCGGTTTTGTTGGTCATTAAAATAATAATAATTTAGTTTAATATAAATAGAATAGCATAATCATATTATGAGACGAACTTATGAAAAATGTTACTGTAATATGATATTATTACTCATTCACACAATATATTATTCGTAAATACCAACTAAATAATAAACAAAAATAAAGGCACAAAAAAGGAGGGAAACGATACAAAAAAAAACGGTTTAATAATAACAGACTAACAGACTCTCTCTCTCTCTCTCTCTCTCTCTCTCTCTCTCTCTCTCTCTCTTCTCTCTCTCCTCTCTCTCTCTCTCACTCCTCTCTACATACTATAATACACGGACACCTGCAACCACCACAGTCCATACACCATTAACACACACACACACTGACCTTCACATCCTTCAAACAACCGTTACAACAATGAAAACTGCAACTCCACCACCAGCAACCGCCACCAACAACAACCGGTCCACACTCTACGTCGGCGACCTCCACACCTACACCACCGAAAACGACCTCCATCAACTCTTCTCTCTGATCGACCTGTCAGTTCTGTTCGTGTTTGCCGAGACCGTCTCCTCTCTCAAATCTCTTTGCTATGCTTATGTCAACTTCTACCTCCTTCTCACGGTAGTATTCAATATTATTCCATCACTTTCCTTTCTTAATTGTTTGATTAAATCATAGTGAACTGATTAGGGTTTGTTTTCTTTATTTATTTGTTTGATTGATTGAATCGATTTCATTTGTGAAACTGTGTAAATAATAATCATTGATCAATTTAGTTTGTTAAACTGTTTAATTTATTCAATTCATTTGCTGAATAGTTTGATTGATTCAGTTTCATTTGTGAAATTGGGATTGGACTGGAAATTGAACAGCGGATTTGGGGGTTGTTCGGGTTTAAATGATAGTGAATTGAATGAATCGATTTCATTTGTGAAACTGTTGATTTTGATTGGAATTTGAACAGTTTATTTGGTGTTGTTGAGGTTAAAATACAATGAATTGTTTAGGTTTGTTCGTTATTTGTTTAATTGATTCAGTTTCATTTGCGAAAGTGTGATTTGACTGAAATTTGAACAGCTGTGTTTTTGAGTTGTCGAGTTTAAATCATATGAATTGAATAAGGTCATTTTTTTGCTGTTGTTTGTTTGATTAAATCAATATCATTGGTGGATTAATATTTTGACTGGAATTTTGAACAGCGGATTCGGGCGTTGTTGAGGTTTAAAAATCATACTCAACTGATGGGAAAACCAATGAGGATTATGTGGTGTGAGCGGGATCCGGTGAGTAGAAGAACTGGAATGGCGAATTTGTTTTGTAAAGAATCTGGATTTGTCGTTACGGATGTGAAGTTGGAAGAGGTTTTTTGGAAAATTTGGGAGGATTCTTTCTAGTAAAATTGCGAAAGATGAGCGTGGCAAGAGTAAAGGTTTTGGTTTGTTTCAGTTTGATTCGGAGGAGTCGGGCTAATAAGGCTCTTGAAAAAACCTAAATGGATATGTTCTTGATGGGAAAACCATGTATGTACTGTTCTGTTCTTTACATTAATTCGTTGAAATCTTGATAGTTTATGTTTATAAACTTTGGTGATTCATGTATGAGTAACATTTTAAACATGTTTCTTCTTGTTAAGATATGTGGCCAAGTTTATGAAGAAAAACTGAAAGGAAGGAACCGGAATTTACAAACGTTTATGGTGAAAAAATCTTGATTTTGGATTTCACTGAGAATCTGTTGAAAGAAAAGTTTTCTGAATATGGGAATGTCACAAGTGCTG
>JAUTDX010004060.1:0-33736 GCA_030844895.1 Ambrosia x helenae
GCCGAGGCCCGTTTCTACTGAGGGCCCTAAATATTTATTTTATATTTTATATATTTGTGTATATGTTGGCGGAAACAGAAAATGTTAGAGAATCCCCATCCCAAATCCTAGTAGCTATGGCACAAAGTTCGAGTCTTGTGCAGCTTGTTCTTTTCTTTTTTTTTTTTCAACTTTGATTTCCTTTTTATTAATCAACTTTATATTAGTCTTTTACGGTATGTAATGTTTATACATTATTTTTACTACGTTTATGGCTATAACGTTGATCTTCAATTAAATAGGTTATTTTATATATTTAATTTCGTTAGGGTCTATGGGCCTTTTTTTTGTTCGGACGAGGCACTTAAATCATCAGGACCGGCTCTGGTCGAGCCAACATAATCGGTTAGTGTTGTTTTTGGTTTTTCATGAGAGTTTTCTTTATAGGTTTTTTAGGTGTTCCTGTTTTGGTGTTTCTTTTTTTTGTGGTTCTCTTGTTTTACTTGGTGGGTTGTGTATATCTAGTTTCTTGCTATTTTGTTAGTGGAATAAAAGTTCCTTTTGCCATTAGAAAAAAAAAATTCTCTTTTTTTAAGTCAGTTACGTTGTTTCCCTTAACTTTAATAAATATACTCTATGGTCCTTATAACTTAATAAATTTAGTTTTTTTTCCTTTTTGACATGCATATTTTTATCTACGTTTTGATATAATTTTTTTTTTTTCAAATGTCACATGGTGAGTAATAATGTACATCTAATTAAAACACAAACGTACATTTGCTTTATCACGACGCAACGCTATAAAACTAATTTTAGACTAAAATGAAAACGAAACGTATCTTTGAGGGGAAAAGATGCATTGTTTATTATAACAAAAGACACCCAAAACATTTGTACCGATTCCACCCTCAACCGGCCAACCCCACTCCTCCGGCGAACGGCGGCGTTATCCGCCGGTACTTCTAACGGAATATCCGGTCAGTCTCTTCATCTTCACTCTATTAGTTTCATTATAATTTCAACATAATTGATATTAATTTATAACTTCTGTAGAAGACATTTTTAAACATGTATAATCAAATAACAATTGTTGTTACAGATAACATATGTTAATGTTGAGCTGCTAACAATATTCATCTGCAATTGTTATTAGATAAGTACTGTTTTCAATTGGAAGTTATAGTTTTTTAGGTTAGTGATTGACTTTTATGAAAGTCAAAACCCTAATAATAATAATAATAATAATAATAATAATAGGTTTGAGAAATTTGTGTAAATACATGAATGCAATGGTAATTGTTGCTACAAATCACATAGGTTGATGTTCATCTGCTAACAATATTCATGTGGAATTTGTATTAGATTAGTACTGTGCAAAGTTTAAAAGAACATATCTTTAATTAGATTTCTTTCACTTCATTACCATGACAAAACAAGTTACATTTAGATGGTGGGTAAGCGGGCAACAAGCTGCGCCGCTATCCCCTTTTGAATCGCAAAGCCTATCCTGCTAAACACAAACCCTTGGTTCTTAGGGCTCTGCGAGTCACTATGGACCATCTTCTGCACTCGAAGCGTTTTGCCTCGAGGCGCACGCCTCGCCCGTTTTTTATCGAGCCTCGAGGCGTTTGCCTTCGCCTCACGAGGCAAACCGAGGTGGAACTAAAAGATGAATATAAAAATTTATATATCTTATAAAAACCAAAATAATTGACGAAGCCTAAAACATCAAAAAAAAAAAAATAATTGACAAAGAAAGTCTAAAACATAAAAAACACAACACAACCCCATGAGGCGCGAGTTTTCTTAGCGGCTTAGACCTTCGAGCGCACGTACAAAATAACCCCATGAGGTGCCACCTTAGGCACGTTTTCTTAGTGTTTCGCCTCGAGGCGCACGCCTCACCCGTTTTTTTAAACTGTTTTGTTTGATTAAAAATGATATTTTTTATAGGTTAGTAATTGAATTGAACAAGGATTGAGAAATTTGTGTAAGAAAAGAGGGATTTGACTTTGAAATTGATTTGACAAACAGGGATGGGATCTAGTGAAGTTTTGAAAGCAGCAAAGGTTTACAGAGAGTTGATGAAAACAGTGAAGAAACATATTGGAAAAGAAGAACATAAAGCTCATTTTAGAGAGTTTATAAAGACAGAGTTTAGGAAGAATGGTGATGGGTTAGAGCCATCGGTTATTCAGCAGAAAATGAAGCTTGCTAGTGATTATAATTACCTTTTGAGCAGTGTCCATCAACATCAGGTACACAATTTCTGTATATTTTATTATCAGAATTTATATACCGCGTGTGATAATGTTAAAAAAACATGTTTATGGATGGTAGTTTTATGGCCATGGAAGCTCAATTAAGATTACTGATTATAGTTGGGTTTATGATTGATTAATTGGCATATGCTCGTAACAGTTATAGATAAATTTAGACTTCCGTATTGGTTTTTGGTAACGGTGATAACCTGCTAGGGGCCACCAACGTACTCCTGAATAGAAGCAGACCCCACAAATATCTTACTAACAGTGAGACCAGGTAAAGCCATAGTAGTCAAAGGCACATGCCTAGGCACCTGGGCAAGGCGAGGCTCAGCTAAGCTGCTTGAGTACACACACCTAGATGAACAGGCGTTGTGAACTGGCCTGAGCTGGAAAAAGCGCTCCTGAACCGGTCTGAAACAACTTAAAATGGTATGAACCAGCCTAAACCAGTATAAAAAAAAAAAGCCTAAAACGCCTAAAAATGGCCAGAATATGTGTATACCTTGCTTGCCTTGGGCTCTCGCTTTTTAAGCACCATGTGTCTAGGCTACAGGCTCCCATTTTTGCCTTGTGTGCACATTGAGCCTTTGACTATCTAGGGTAAAGCGCAGCTTGCGTTGGGCACATGGCCTTCAGGAGCTAAGGGCTAAGGCAAAAACCAATAGCATTGGATTAGAACTTGAGCCCTCTGTTACAGCCTAGAGGGAATCAGGCACTTATCATCACTGCGTTGTAATTAAAATGTGTGGTAACCTAATCAGGGATTCTTAACAATGTTTCAAGAGTTTTGTGTCTTTTTTGTTTTGACATATTTAGCTTCTTTTTGTTGCTTAAGGCACTAATATAGGTCTTGTGTTGCCTGCCTCACATTGAGTTTGGATTTCTTGTGACTCTGCAGGACTTGCTATTTACTTACAACATTGCAGTTGATAGATCAGACGAAATGAAAAAGTACTTGGAAAATCTGCTGCAAGTGTCGGTCTCCAGCTTCCTGAGGTTTATCAGCCTTGAAATTTAGTAGGTTATCATCTTTCTCACATTCCTGTTTCATTAGACCCGGGTGTGTATTTGAATAATCCTGAATTTATTCAATGTATAAAACCTGAAAGTGACGTCATTCTCGTTTCAGGTTTTGTCTAACATGATTAGTAATCTGTTCTTGTTTAGCTTATTATGCTTTTGATGCGTATATGAGAAAACTTTTTGTTGAACAACGAAGAATGTTGATCTTTTTCTGTTGTCTATTGTGCAGGGAATAAAGATGAATACGGGTTTGAATATATTTTAAGCACGATCAATCGAAAACCATTTATAGGATAAAACTGATGATCAATTGTTTTGATGTCATGAAATGAAGATTTTGTTTTGTTTACCATTTGTGGCCTGCAACATTTGCTAGCATCATGAACAGATTGTGTTTCTTCCTCCTCTCACAACCCGCCAAAAACAAAATTTTTGACTCAATAATATTTGGATCTGTGGGCGCTTGAGCTGCCTTTTTCTCTTCAGTCTTGATTGGTTTTTTTTCTTGACTTGCGTTCTCTGCCATTACATTATCAGTTCAAATCAAGCGTACATGTGGTACCCATGCAACTGCATTGGCATCATTAGCAGCACCGGACTCAAGTGCAGCCATTGCTTGGGGCGTTGATCACCATTTCTAGGAGATAGACTGGCGCCACCGACATGTAGTGGCACGTGAACCTCATTAAACCTCATCGTGTCGTACAATTTAGAAAATCCTGACTAAGATTTTCGTTGCAGTCTGTAATGTTGCACAATATTGATTATTGACGCCATCCAACCATCCTGCTATTCTGATCCGACCACAAGAAAACCGATCTTCAACTTCAAGACCTCATGGAACATGTTATAGTATTGCACGAGAAATGGCAATGAATATGAAATCAAATCAGTAGCAAGCCGAATATAGTGTAACAATGAAATTAAAAGCTCAGAAGCGTTGAACAAAATAAGTTGGCGGAATTTGTATACATTTCAAATGAGAGTGACACTTGGGGATTAGAATGGGGAATTTGCAGCCACTGTTTCGCGTCCGAGAATGGTTGGTTGTTTGTATGATACCAATTTTGTTGACAGCTTGAACTAGTGATCATAGTTTAGGTTAAAACGATTAAGGTTCAGTACATAAAGGGGTACGTTTAGAGTCTACGGGAAAAGTGGCTAAGATTTTATTCATGTTCAGTTATAAACATGTAGTTATCATTTTAAAACGATTCAGCCCAAATTTTAACGTTTGACGTTTATGATTAAACGCACTATAGTGGTGTTAAAAAGTTGAGACGAAATTTATAATTCCAAATCCTTAATTTAGACTTGCCACATGTACATTATAATTAGAGCATTTGTTGTCTGTATAACATTATACGTGTGCGCGCGCGTGCGTGCCTCAGATAGGTATGCTAAAAACTAATTTTCAGAAGTAAATAAGAAGAAACCTAAGGTATAATTACTTACATAAAAAGGGTATGAAGAAAAAGAATGAATCAACTAACAAAACCCTACTAAAATAACCAACAAACTAATAACATACGGTACAATTTTGTTTATTTTTTCCTTTTAAACCAAAACGTTCCAAAACCGAATCGCGCCGGAAGAACCAAACCAAACTGCACCAAGACCGAACCATATTGAACGTGTTTGTTATTGGATTTATAACCCAACTTCATTATTCTAAACTAATAGTTTTAGACCCAAATTTATTAACAAATGGTTAACAAAAACTTAATGCCCCCACATCATTAGTGCAGACCAACTTTGTTCAGACCCAAACACCTTAAGCCCACGCCTATAAAACCAAACCCATACTTATACTGAAAACCTATCACTTTCGTAAAAGTTTTGGTTCGGTTTGAGCTCAAAACCAATCCAAACGGATCCATACACACCCCTATGAGAAAGCAAATTATCACACATTTTACCCACACATATATAGAGGGAAATACTTTTAACTAAAAACCAGCAGAAAGCTAAAATCAAGCAAATTTGAACATTAAGAAGTAAACTCACAACAATAGTTATATATCTAGCGAAAGAGAGAACAATTTAGCAGATGCCTAATAAGAAAGCAATGACAGTTAGCTTGCATCCATTGGGTCTTCTTGTAATACAGGTAGCGGGTCTTCTTGTAATACAGGTAGCGGGTCTTGTTGTAATACAGGTAGCGGGTCTTGTTGTAATTCCGGTAGCGGGTCTTGTAGTAATTCCGGTAGCGAGTCTTGTTGTAATACTGGTAGCGGCAAGGGTTTATACGAGACTAACGGGCTGTAGTTGAGCTCGTAACTTACATTAACCGACCCGAAAATGTTGAACCTTCCAGCACTGCTATGAGCCACTTCTGCATCAAAACATTTCTTGAACACCACTCGGGCCCGACCCCCTGCACGATCAACTTCAGTTTCGGATTCCATCAATGGCCCGAATCGCCTAAACATTTTATTCAACTGAACCTCTGAACGAAAGTTGGTACCCTCTTCAAACTTCAATACAATCTCTGTAGCCAGATTTTCCCGCCTTTTTCTATCAATCTCTGATTCTTCCTCAACTTCCGGTTCTGGTTCCAGTTCATTACTGAGAACCCGTTTTTGTTTTTTACTTGATCGGCGCCTTCGTTTTGCTGGTTTCTCTGGTTCGTATTCCACAACTGGTTGTTCTTCCACCGCACCATTTTGATCATCTTGCAACGGTTGGTCTTCAGAATGGTTTTGGATGATCCTATCCGTCCAATACGAGTCATTGACGTCATCAAAGGTGAAATCGAAGTCAAACTCTTCCGGCTCGTTTTCATTCGACGGTTTTGTCTTCATATCATTGTTGTCGGGTTGTTCAACGGTCAAAGGTTTCTTTAAAGACTTGCTAAAAACAGCCGCTCTTCGTTCATAAAAGAACGGGATGATTGTCTGAAAAAAACTGTGATCTTTCATGGGATCTTGAGCAGTTAAATGCAGTTGTGACAGCATATCAGCTACAGTTGCTCCCATTTGAGTGTTTTCAGGCGTCTGCACGATTTCGTCAACATGTTGACCATGGTCAACCTTCGGATCACTACTGGACTTGACAACGGGTCCGGTCAGCTGGCTTGCAACTCTTTGAATCATTTCACCGATTCTGAAAGATGGCTTTGGAGCTGAAACTGAAGCAGTAGACACTTTTTTAGCAGGGCGGTTTGGTCTTGGAGTTGAAACTGGAGCCGTAGACACTTTGTTAGCAGAGTGGTCTGGTCTTGGAGTTGAAACTGGAGCCGTAGACACTTTGCTAGCAGAGCGGTTTGGTCTTGAAGTTGAAACCGGAGTCGTAGACCCTTTTTTAGCAGGACGGTTTGGTCTTTTTACTGAACCATTAGAAATAGAAACACGTGCCTTCCGTTTTTTTGAACCAGATGAAGAAACCAGCTTAGTGGTCCCACCTACAGATTCGGGTGCATCATCGGTTATATCAGATAAAATTGTCTCCTTATTAGGGTTTACACTTCCGGTCAGATCATTCTCTAATTTCGCATCATTTTTAGGAACTTGTTCAACCGTTTCTTGCACAGGAGCATCTTCCAACATATCTCCACAATTCAAAAACTCAGGAAGCTCTCGATACCCTTTGTAATGACCATATGATGATAACTGAGCCTTAGTTATTGTAAGATCCAGTCTATCACCTTGGCCCGGAAACTGGGCCAATAATCTCACATAATCCACAAGTTTGTCGGGCTCAAAAGAACTCACACTGGCGGATTCATCTTTTCCACGTCTTTTTTCTGATTGTTTTCTAACTCCAGCATTTTCTATAACCTGGTGTTCAATCTTTTTATAAATTTTTTTTAGGAACACAAGAGCATGCAAGCCCTAACTCGACCCGTCTACTCACTTCTTCCAAAGCACAATTGGCTGCAGTTTTGAAGATTTCTGTATCGGTTTGCTTCTCTAGTTGAGAGAAGTTAGCCCGAAATGGCTTTAAAACGGATGAGCTGTTCCAAGCAAACGAATGGTCTCCAAAATATGCAACTAAAAAGCAATCTTTTTTGTAATATTTCAAAGCCTTCTTTGATGCATTAGAAGGATCAACTATCTGTCCGGGCCACCATGGATGACTTCTTACTTTACCCCAAACTAGATCAGAAACAGAGAACTCACCTTCATTTTCTGGTGGCTTGAAATAAGACGATTGATGCATTGAAAACAATTTTTCATTTTCAAGAAGCTCGGGGTTCTGTCTGTCTACGTTTTGCTCATCTTCTTGCATAGATTCATCATCATCGTCATCATCTTCTGAGTCTGTTTCAATCTTTAAATTTTCATCTTCTGATACAGGGGAAGAAGATTCCGGAAGCTTAAGTTCTACATCCCGTGACTCGTAGAGTGGAACCTCAACATGCGCACGGCGCCCATACACAATCGGTTCTCGAGACTTGACATGTTCCTCTCGATGTTGAATTAAAACTGGTTCATCAGACGATCCCAGAAGCTTCCATTCCACATTAGCTTCAGACTTTGCAGTAACATCAATCCCTGGGGCTTCATCGATGTCCATCCCAGCGTCATCTCCACTGTGCATGTCAGCATCTTCACATGAAACTACTGGATTTTCAACTGTATCTGCATTAGGAGTAACACCAACGACTTCATCTGGACCAAGATTGACTGTGGTCAACGATTCTGGAATCTTTAAGGAATCTACAACGTCATCGTCTTTTCCTGTTTTCTCATCCATAACACCATTTCCATAAGCCACCTTTTGAACAGGTTCAGTAGGCTGTGCCATGGCCTCCTCATTTTTTTTCAAACCCGCTTCTTCCTTTTCGACTATTACAGCAGGTTCAGTTATAACTTCACTTGTTGGACCGAAACCCTCTTTTTCACTCAATTTGTCAACTTCAGCTTCTTGGTCACGATTTTCAGCATGCACATTGATTTCACCTTCAACTGTTACTGAATCGACAACATCAAGACGAACCAAACCTGGATCAACGGGAATATCATCTTGAATTTTGTCTTTATCGGCTAAACCCTCATCTACAGCCACCACATCAACATCCTCAGAACCAAGGTTCACCGTCACCAATGGCTCTGAAATCTTCGACGAATCTAACACGTCACTTTCTTTTTCAACTTTCTCATTCACCACACAATCTCCATCAGCCGTTTCTTGAACATCATTTGTTTTAACTTCAATCGTTGGATACAGACTATCTTCTTTAACCCTTTCATCAACTTCATCAGTTCTTGAACTGATCACCTCAGCTGCAGAAGTTGGACCAACAGAACGCTCCTCAACTACCAAGTCAATTTCCTCTGCACCAAGATTAGCTATTGAAACCGATGACTCAGCAATCTTTCCGTCACCTACCTCTTCATTGGATTCCACATCAGTCAAAACCCTAGTTTCAACTTTCTCAGAAGTCAAAACCCTAGCTTCAACTACTCCCTCATTCACCACAACCTCATGTTTCTCGGTCGTTAAAACCCTAATTCCACCCGAACCTTTAACATCCTCCATATCGCGATCTTGGCGCTCCGTTTCCTTCCGCCCACAGTCCAATTCTTCCAAACCCGCTTTCCCATCCAAACTAACATCTCCAGAACCCACAACATCTACCATCATATCCTCCCCTTCATCATCAATACTATGCATCACCTCATCCTCATGTTCTTTCATCTTTCACAGATTAACCTAAGTAAAACAACATCAACAGCAACACAGATACACAATCATCAAACAGTGAAACACGTAAACATAAACTAAGTAAAGACACAGTTCGGACTAAAAAAGCCCTAATTTAAGTAGAGAAACCCTAATTTAGAACAGAATCATACACAAGTAAGAAAAGAAAAACGTAGGCATAGGGTTGAATAGAGCGTACCTTGTTTTAGTGGATGAACCCTAATTGGATGTGATTGTAGAGAGAGAGAGAGAGAGAGAGAGAGAGAGTAGTTAATTTGGGTGTGGGAGCGTGAACGGGGTGAGTACGGATCCGGTGACCTTTTTTTGAACCGATCCGACAAACAAAAGGAGCGATTTGTTTGTTTGTTGTAGGCATGGCAATCAAACCCGAACCCGATGGGTAAACCCGAAACCCGACACATTTGGGACGGGTTTGGGTCGGGTAATCGGGTATGGGTCCGGGTATGGGATTAGTTTTTATTTTTTTCGCGGGTTTGGGACGGGTTTGGGATTTGATGATATACCCGTTTACCCGACCCGATTACCCGATAAAGTATACCCGTTTACCCGATTAGATATCCAATATAATTTCTAATATATCTTTTTAAATATGTGTGCATAATATATCTAATTGTCCATCTCATCTTGTGCCAAAATTACCAAAAAGTTAGTTTATACTATTTGTTATCTATGTCTTTGATTATTTTTATATGATTTAAGTATTTTATATTTATACATTGTAATCATTTACATATATATTTAATAATGGTAAATGTAATTGGTTAATAGTTACCTAATAGATGTCAGTCGGGTTTTTGGTCGGATATACTCAATGAGTAAGTTTTAAAAATTAATGGGTTTACCCGAAACCCATGGGTATACCCGATACCCGGTGGGTAATTACCCGACACAAACCCGACGGGTTTTGGGCCGGGTTTGGGACAAGCATACCTAATCGGGTATGGGGTTGGGATTACCTAAACCCGTCCCAAACCCGACCCATTGCCATCCCTAGTTTGTTGTTTGAGTTCTATACTCGTGCTATACTATACATACATGACTTTGGATCTACAAATACTTTTGTCAAACTACAAACATCATTTATATATTTAAATAAAAATAATAATAATTATTATGTTTATTACTTACTTATTTTAACTAGTGGTAATCGAGGCGGCGCTTTGCGCCTAGGTTAAATCGGTATCTAATTATGTGTATGTAATACACAACAGTGGAATGACGACACAATTTCTTTTAGTATTACAAAATCCTTTTTTTTAATTTTCCAGTGTTTGTTACTGGTGTATAAGTTGCAAGAATACTGGCTTTCGAATCTGATGTAGTAAACCAATAATTAACGGAGTTGAATAGTAACTTGTCGGCCTTGAATAGTTACTTGACGGAGTTGGATAGTAGTTGACAGAGTTGAGTTGAGTAGTAACATGACATAATTGAGTAGTACCCTAACGGAGTTGAGCAAAGAAAATTAAAAAAACACAGAGTTAAATAGTAACTTAATGGAGGAAAACACGAAGCTGCGGAAAAAAATAAATTAAAAGAACAGAATAAATAGTAACTCGACGAAGTTCAATATTAACGCCGTTAAGCTAATGGAATTGAATAGTAGCCTAACGGTTTTTGAGTAGTAACCTAACGGCGTTGAGTGGAGTTGAATAGTAACTTGACGGCCTTGAATAGTAAATTGACGGAGTTAGATAGTAGCTGACAAAATTGAGTTGCCTTGAGTTGTACCATGACGGAACTGAGTAGTAGCTTGACGGAGTTGAGTAAAGAAAATTAAAAAAAAAACATAGCTAAATAGTAAGTTAACAGAGAAAAAAACGGAGTTGCGGAATTTAAAAAAAAACAAAATAAATAGTAACTTGACGAAGTTAAATACTTAACGTAGTTGAATAGTAACTCCGTTAAGCTAACGGAGTTGAACAGTAGCCTAACGGCCCTGAATAGTAACTTCACGGAGTTGGATAGTAGTTGACGGAGTTGAGTTGAGTAGCAACATGACGGAATTGAGTAGTAGCCTAACAGAGTTGAGTGAAGAAAATTAAAAAATAGAGTTAAATAGTAACTTAACGGAGAAAAAAAACGGATTTAGGAAAAAAAATTAAAAAAACAGAGTAAATAGTAACTTGACGGAGTTGAATAGTAACCTAACGGAGTTGAATAGTAACCCCGTTAAGTTAAATAGCAACTTAACTCAGTTAAATAGTAACTTAACGGAACTAAATAGTAACTCCATTAGCACTATTCATGAGAGTTTGAAAACTAATATATAGGTAATTGCTAAACTCGTCCTTCAAATTGCTTAAACAGTAAAAAAATATTTTTTTCTCATCTAAATCTTTATGATTTGCATTCCTTGCCGGCTTACCGCTCACCCATAATTTTGTCCATTGCACTGTCATTAAGTCAGGGTTTTTGTTTTGTCATTTTATCTATTTATTTGTGTTGTCATTTTATCTATTTTTTTTCTTTTTTTATTATATACTATGTATTAATTATAACATAAGATGAACAGTATTTTGACGACATATGACACGACATATGAACAGCATATGTATTTATTGCTTTTGATTTCTTAAACAAAATACTAGGTGTTGTAGTGGTCTGATTAGTCATCATGAGTTGTTGTGGCTCAGGTTCGACTATTATTACCTTTTTTTTCCAGATTCTCAAGTTTTTGTCGCCATGCACTTTCAGCCTCTTTGAAACGTGGCAACCTGAGGAATAGTTATTCGCCACACCACGTTTCCATGCTCCACGTGTTCTACAACTTTACACATATTTCTCCTCTATATTATTGATGTTAAATCCCGATTTTAGAGAGAGAGAGACAGAAGAAGAGAGATGTATTGTCGGTCGTTTTTCGGTAACCCCTCAATATCATCTTCCTTGCATTGACAGTTCAACAGGTGGCGCCAGCAACATCAGGTGACGGCTTAGGTAGTCTCATGGCTTGGACTTCATCGATTAATTTCCAATTCCTGGAGATGAACTTCCGTATGATCCATTCACCTGGTTGTCCAATCTTAGTCCAGTTTCTGTAAGTATAAATAAGTTGTCAATTTGTATTTGGTTGCATTGATACTCTTCCCCCAAATTCAACTCGATGCTGATGGGCACAATAAATTGCATTATGTGCATAATGATAAACTGAAAGGCCAAGCCAGGAAATATGTTTTAATCTTTTTTGCTTAAAAGAAACGTGGGTTAGTTTCTTTATATCTATAGACATTGAAGCGGTCATTGTTTGACAATTATATGTATTAAAACTTATATTGCTGCACTTATAAGTTATAACTACATAGACTACCGATGATATTGTATTACCATATATACATCTTGACTAATCTATACTTGCGTTAACGAATTTTAACCCGTGTCCCGTGCTACACGGCCCAAAAATCAAGAAACTGGAGTGGCTTCCATACTTTCCTAGTAATGCTTCGGTTTATGGTGGCCGATCCTAAGAAAGGAAAGGGCTTCTGCCATGTCGGATGAAGAGTTGAATACATATCTTATTAATGGCGTGGTGATATTCTATGCGTCAACGGTGAGTTTAAGTAACTATTATAAATTATTTGTTATGCTGCTTATTTGCCAATAAAGTTGCTAAAATTCTTTTTTCTTATTTTTAGAACGATGGGATATTGATGATGAAGGGCTTTTGCCATGCCGATCCTAAGAAAGCAAATGGCTCTTTCTCCCACGCGCCAACACCCACAAGGCCGTGGATGTCACGCGTGATCGTAAAGGTTCCTCGGGTCGCGTGTCGGCTTGAATCTCGTGTTGTGTGATCCTCATTGTTGGTGTCTCGTGTTTCGTGTTGATAGGGATCTACACCTGGTGTTTCGGGTGTTTCTCGAAGTTTGGTGATTTTGGCTATATTGTGTTGATAAACACGCCCCCGCTTAATTAATAATGGTTATGAATATTTTGTGTAAAACTATATATTTATAAAATAGAGATTTTATAACACACCGGATCTAATGGGTTCTGGTCGGTTTGACCCGGGCAGTACATAGCGATGTTCTATGGGTTTTTTATGAGGAGTTAAAAGATAGTGTAAATATTTGGGGTTATAAAGAGTGAATTGTAGGAGGGACTAAATTTGCGAGAAAACGTTTTATACCTGAAAGGACAAAAAGACTCTAAATTAACCACAATGGCATAGACGGAGTTAGGGAAAGGGGTGGAATTGCAAGGAATGCAAACCATATGGGTCCAGATGAGAAAAAAATGTACTATTTAACCAATTTGACCCAAACCACGATGACAATTTTGGCAATTAACCTCGAAATTATCTATATCTATGGTATATATATAATGCATTTCACAAAGGTATTTTAAGATACCCAAAAGTTATGAATTTATTTTCCTTCATGCATAAGATACAACCCTAAAATGGGGGTAAATTAGTCTTTCAAACACTAACTATATTTTGAATTTGATCATCTTAATTACACATTAATTCCCCTAACTTTACAAAGTTTTTGCTTATATAAATAATAGTTACACTTTTTTCTTTTTATTTTAAGCCAACTATCCCACGATTTTTAAACGACCATAATTTTTTCATAGATTAATACCTTTTCTAAAAAAAAATTACATTCTAAAAAGAGCATTTTATTCTATTTAATTTGAGTATAGTATTGCTATTATTTTTTGATCTAAAATAATTGGTGTGTTACATATGAATTGTTAATCAAAGGTAAATTGAAATTCATTGAAAACCGAATTAATTTAAAATCAGTTATCGGTTTTTTTTGTACCTTTAGTTAATCAAAATTAACTACACCTAAACCAAAACATTTATATATTCTTAGCTTTTATACTTCCATCTTATGTATTTTACCCATATTTCATGTACTTCTAAGAAAATTTTAGGCAAAGTTTGGTTTTGATTATTATCCAAAATTAACTGAATCGAACTGAAAACCGACATTCTAACAAAATAAACTTAACCAATTAATCGACTGGTTAATAAGATTGATTACTAGATGACTTTGGTTTCGGTTGACGTTAATCATCAAGTTGAACCGAACCATGCACAGCCTTAAAAGTGTTTGTGTTCTATGCTGCATCGTGCAGACACGCTTTTTTTTCAAATACAGAGAAGTTTTGAAAACTTTTATAATTTTAATTTATAAGGTACAACTCTAAAATAAGAGTAAATTAGTATTTTAAATATTATTGACACTTTAATTATCTCATCATAATTACATTTTAATTATCTAATCTTGAACCAAAACATGGATATGTTAAACTTGTATTTTTTTTTTTGTCAACCTTTCTTTTGTCTTGCTTACCATTCTTGTTTTCACTTCTTAATTTTACAGAGAATGAGAAAACACATCATACATACTATTAACATACATGCGTTACCCCTACACCCATGGGTATGTATATGTGTTGTATTTTTCACCATTTTCAACCTATTTTTTTATATGCAAATGTTATAACACATGTTAATTAGACGAAGAAGTGTATGATTGTTCAACACATATTCCCAATAACATGGATAAGTAACACATGTTAATCATCTTGAAAATAGAAAAAATACGGTATATTCCCCTACAACAAATTAAAAATCTTTAAGCAGACATAAATTACTAGTTGTTATATTACATTTTCATATCAACATCATACATTTTAAGAGTCTTAAATAAAAATTCAACAAAACACATTCCACAAAATAATTAAATTAAACCTCACATTATTTTTCTACATTCAAAAACTCAACAACTATCCTCCCTAATTTCTTTTTACAATTTAACTAAAATGCATCCACTCATAACCTTTGTTCGTATTTGTTGTCCCTATTTTCTTTTTTACACTTACACTTACACTGAAGCCCCAACAAGGCGGATGCCAGACTTTCCAAGACTCGATCCAACCGATCTCCACATATCCAAATAGGCCAAGACGGTGACATGTATAATGAGTACAGATCGGCCCCAACTGTATCTTTCTCCAGCGACCACGCACCACCAGCACTCATTACAAGAGAATTAAAACTATCCTTTCAAAAATTATAGAAATGCCTCTCGAATCACCACGCACCACCACCACTCGTTACCTGTCATCTTGTAAGAAACCTTGAATGCAAATGTCGCATTGCTTCCGTCACCCACAACCATCACTAACTAGAGAAAATAGGAGAAGTATCAATGGTGTTTTGATAACAAAGATGTGAGGAATAATGGTGTTTTGAGAAGAAAGATGAGAGGAGAGAGAATGTGTGATTATGACAAAGTTGAAAAGAGAGATGAAAGATAATAGGGTGATGATGGTATAATTGAAAATGTGTCATAATTTTTCTGGAAATGTGTCATGCAAACATTTTTTTACCAATTATACCGTGTTTGTACTATTTTCATCAAAGTAATGTATTTATTTAATATAAAATAGTTACTTTAAACACAAACCATTAATCAATACCAATATATGGTTGGTATTGAGTTTCGATAGTTTTCACTATTCCCTATATATATGTGTGTGTGTTTATGATTCATGCGCACCACTACTCGATGCTTCTCCTTAAGAAGATTATAAGAGAAGAAAACTAGTAACTCATGTAAAAAACATGAACAAAACTATATATGTGTTTACATCTGCTTTTCGTTCGTTTTGACGGCCCCGCCGCGACGTGCTTGTCTCAAATACTAGTTAATTAAGGGCGCTTAGCAATAGTACCTTATTTTGTCATTTTGTGTTTTTCTTTTTTACTTTTAACCCTTTACTTTTGTTTTTCTTTTATAAATTTGCCACAAAACATTTTCTATTTTAACATCAAAATTTTTCCACTTTAAACTTCGGTCTCCTACACTTATCGTCTTTTATGAATTTTTCGTTTATATTTCGGTCTAATATTTGTTAGTCAACACGCTCTAACACGTATATGTGGTTAAACATTCTATTTTTTCCTGTTTAACGGCTTTGCCACAACACGCGAGTTCTAGCTCGACTTGGTTATATCTTTTACGTTTCGTTCTAATTTTTGTGCGTCGACACGCCGTAATGGACGTGCGTTCTTAAACATTTTTGCATCTGCTTTTCGTTCGGTTTAACAGCCCCGCCGCAACGTGCGGGTCTCAAATAATAATAATCTCTCTCTCTCTCTCACTCTATATATATATATATATATATATAGGTAGAGGATCCTGTAGGAATATTGGTTTGTGTGAGAAGTGTAAGAAGAATTAAAAATTGATATGTATGCATATTTTTTTTTTGACGTATTCATGATGTTTTGGATTGTTTTGCTTAGAAAAACACTAAACATAACAAATTAATAACCGAAAACAGTGTATTTTAAGCAGAGTGTTTTAAGTAATTACTAGGGTGTTTTAATCAGAGTGTTTTAAGTAATTACTAGGGTGTTTTATCTGTAATTTAAATTTAATGACTATAATACATTGGATTGTGTTTTAAATTTTTGTATATTGTTGTGTTAAGTGTTTTTCAAGCCAAAACAACCCAATACATCATTCCAAAATAAAAAGCATGATGCCTACATATCAATTCTTAATCCTTCCTACACTTCTCACACAAAACAATATTTCTACAGGAACCCTACCCTATATATATATATATATTTCAGAGGGCTAAGTCCTGCATGATACTCATATAGCCATTCTCTCATTTGAGAGTGCCATATAGGATGTCATGTGACAACGTAATTTTAGAAAAAAAAAGTTTAAAAACAAAATTGGATTTTTCTCTCTCATGTTTCCTCCCATAATTTTTAAACGTTAATATCTTTTATCTACGAGATTTTTTTAAAGAAAAAAATTACACCAAATTAACGAGCGTTTTATTATCTTTTCAACGAGTACCATAGTGCTATATAAAAAATGGAGAAAAAAAAACGACTGTTTTTGTGGGGTTTTGTTCATACAGAAAAAAAAACACGTGTTCAGGTAATTCATTAATCATGTATAGACAAGTTACTAATTAGAGAGACTTACTATTTGCGTCCCTGTGTTATAGTGGTTTTAAATACTTCAATCCAAAGTTGAAAACTTTAACTACTTGCGTCCCTAAACTGAAATTAACTAACATCTTGAGTCCAAATTGCTAACTCTGTTAACTAAGTCTGTTAACTTTCAGTGAAAAGATAAAAATAACTAGGCCTGTAAACGAACTGAACGTTCATGAACTGTTCGTGAACTGTTCGGCGGAAAGTTCGTTTATGTTCGTTTATTTAAATAAATGAACGAACACGAACAGAATTTTTTGTTCGTTTAATTAAACGAACGAACATGAACACACGTTGTGTTCGTTCATTTATGTTCATGAACATTTGTTTATGTTCGTTCATTTATGTTCGTTTATTTTTGTTCGTTTATGTTCGTTTAATTAAACTTAACTTTATTTTTATTATTTATTTCTTTTTGTTAAGTAACCTTAATTCATATGTTCTAAAAACTTAACCCTAACCCTAACATTCTAAACATATCACTTATCAGCCGCTCTCCACACTTCACAGCCCCACACTTCACAGCCGCTCTCCACCCTAACCTTAACGTTCCTTTATGTTCATGAAACACTATTAACTTGTTTTTGTTTGTGTTCATTTATATTGATCATTTGTGTTCGTTTATGTTCATTAACTGTTCGTTTAGGTTTAAATGAACGAACATAAACGAACACGAACACGACAAATTTCTTAATAAACGAACACGAACACAAAAATGTGTTCGATTATGTGTTCGTGTTCGTGTTCGGTTAAAGTTAAATGAACAAACACGAACACGCTTGTGTTCGTGTTCGTTCGGTTCGTTTACAGGCCTAAAAATAACCCTTATACTAACCAATCGGAACTCTAACCATATGCAACTCCACAACCTGCACCAATCGAAACCCTAACCAATCGGTACCCTTACCACCTACAACTCCACAACCTGCACCACTTCGTCCCCTTGCCGCCATAACCACCATAGAGAACCTGCACCACTTCGTCACCTGCAACCTTAACCACCACAACCTGAAATTGTTTGCGTGGGTGTATATGAGGAGAACAATGGTTTATTTAACCTAAATTGATTTCTAAAAGATGAAACTGGTAATAAAGATTAAGAGGGAGAGATGTAGGGTTGGTAGAGATGGAGAGAAGATGCAGGGTTGGTAGAGAGAGAGAGAGAAGAGTGAGTTGAAAAGAATATAGTTATATATATATATATATATATATATTATGTTTAGTATAAGGGGTATTTTTGTGTTTTCACTGAAAGTTAATAGACTTAGTTAACAGAGTTAGAAATTTGCACTCAAGATGTCAGTTAATTTCACTTTAGGGACATAAGTAGTTAAAGTTTTCAACTTTGGATTCAAGTAGTTAAAACCACTATAATACAGGGACGCAAATAATAATTCTCTCTACTAATTATGTTCAAACCAGTAAATATGAATTCTATTTTCAACCAAAGCAGAATAGGTTACTATAGTTATACGTTGTTTTAGGTTAGGTATCAATATTAGTATGTTAGAGTTATACATTTTTTTAGCCTTTAGGATAGGTGTTAATATTAGAGTTACATTGGAGTTATACATTGTTTTAGGTTAGGTGTTAGCATTGGAGTTGTACATTGTTTTAGGTTAGGTATTAATGTTAGAGTTATACACTGTTTTAGGTTAGATGTTAACATTAGAATTATATATTGTTTAAGGTTAGGCGTTAACATTGGAAATACAATGTTAATTGTTTTAGGTTAGGTGCTACCTGAAGCTTTCCTGCATGTAACTGTAAAGCACATCAATCTATTTCATATGCAAAATTGATGTGTCATATTAAATTTATTAATCCCGGGACGTTCCCAGGGTATAATCTAGCTATATATAAAATAATAGCCTCTTAATGACATAACATTCAACGGGGCAACCCTCCACCTCTTGAATGTGCCATATGGCATCATGTGAAAGTTTCTTTTAATTTTTTTATTTTGTTTTTTTAAATAAAATTAAATCACATAAATAAAAAATATTAAAATAATAATACCTACCTGATTAGGTATTCTTCCTTATTACGCCTCTCATACTTTCCTTCTCTTCTACATTTTCATTAAAACCTATCATCTCCTTCTTCCGATAAAAAAAATACAAAGAACTTTCTTGTATTTACTAAATCATAAATGTGAAGTAGCAACATATTAGAATTTTTATTTCTATTCATAACTCTGATTCAAATCATATATACTTTTGCTTATATAATTTTAATAATAGTTATATATATAAACAATTGTATTATATGTTGTAAATTGGTGAATAATATACTTTCTGAAAATAGTAAAATGAATGGAGCTAAAGTTATTGATCTTCATTTGTTTGTATTATGTTTCTTTGCAGCCGTATTTGGTTGAGTTTTTTTTGTGCAAATCATAAATTGGATATTTTATTACGTCATATTAGATATTTCAACCCCGGAACGCTCCTAGGGTAGGATAAAAGCTAGTAGTTAATAACTCATATATATATATATATATATATATATATATCGTTTAGCAATGTCGGTGCAATAACGATGTTTGCACTTTTCAAGTTTCGACCACCGTATTTTGCTTTCTTCGGAATAAAGCCACCGTCGTTGTGGAATGCTTTCATCACCGGCTAAAACCCCCAAACATCATCGTTTTTCGCCCGCCGAATTGTTCGTTCGGCCTAACAAGCCCCGCCATCTTCTACGTCTACCGGCTGTGCCGTCTTTGTTTACTGCATAGTTTAAACCGGCATGGCCGACCGGAAGGTTAGCGTTGTCGGCGAACTCTGATTCTTTACAAGTGTTTACGGTTGCCAAAAATTAAAGTGAGAACTTAGTGGAACTTCGATATCATCGTCTTGCGTTTGTCGAATTGTCCGCTCGGCCTAACAGGACCTCCGTCTTCTATGTCTACCAGCTTTAATTGGACCTCCGGATAAATGATCCTTGTACCATCTTTGTTGATTGCATAGTTGAAACCTCCATGGCCGATCGGAATCTTAGCGTCGCCGGTGAACTCTGATCCTTTACAGGTGTTTATGGGAAGCTTCGAATGTTGGTGACGACTAATGGTGGTTGGTTCGATGACAGAAAGAAGGGAAAAGGGAGGAGGGACCGGTTTGTGGTGGTCTCAGGTTGGTCGGAACGCGGTCGTGTGTTCGGTCTCCGGTCACCGGAGATGAAGAAGGTGACTGGAAGTATGTGTTTTCTTCTCTCTCTCTCTCTCGCACTCACCCACGTAACTCTCTTTCTCTTTCTTTTGAATGTGGGTGCAATTTTTATGTCATGAATGTTACTAAGGGTTGATTGTTTATCAGATTTTAATTCAACATTTTCTTGTCATCCTCATATCATCACAACTGTTACTTCAGAAGTCTGTTTGGTGTGTGTGCGTGAGTTTTATGCTTCCAAAGTGAGTTGCCCATTGTTGTGTTGTCCTATTTGTAGAAGTGAATTGTGCATGAACCAAACCATGATGTGTTGTCAATTTTAACATGTGCACCATGTTTGTTTACAACTGTGTTTGCGCAAAACAAATCAAAAAGTCGTAAACATCAGGTTGTCGCTGCAACGCGCGACACGGGTAAAATACAACAGGGAGGGACTTTCCATATCTGATCAATTTCGTGGCGTTTTGTTTATGCTATACGTGTTCTTACGGTCTTACGGTGCGGTGACGGCTGTATATTGACAGTAACTTGGTGATGACGACTCCTAGGCTGGTCAACGTCGACGGTAACGATGGTGTTTGATGCGTCCCGCCACGTAACGCGGGGTAAGATACTAGTATTGATAAACAAGGAACGGGTCAAAAAAGAATACTAATAATAAAAAAAAGAAAATTAAATGAAAAAGAATATAAAAAAATACGTAGAGACCAAAGTGAAAAAAAAATAATAATAATAAAATAGGAAAGGTGGGACACAACAAGTCTGATAACTGGAAGCAACAGATGGTTCCACGAAGAAGAAGAAGAAAACGATGACACACGGCCGGACCAACACCTGTATCTAATAAACAACAACATATTACATTTCCCAACCAAACACACACCTTCACACACACACTCTCTGTATAAATAATAATATTATTATTCTATATTGAAACAACCCTGATCCAGTAATAATAATAATAATAATAATCATCATCATGGTGAAGAAGAAGAAACGAGTTCCTGATTGGCTCAACAGCCCTATGTGGTCTTCTCCTACACTCACCACTTCTCCACCCTACAAATCACCATCCTTATCTCCGCCACCTAACCGTACATCCTCCGTCACCTCCTCCGATTCTTCCGTTACCGAACAACGGTTTATGTTGCCTCCGTCCGGTTCAGTTAGACCGGAATCGATTCACAGAACGGAAATTAGGGATTCATCGACACGTAGAGGGAGTATTGATTATGATAATGATAATAATAATGATAATTATAGTAACAGTTCTTCTGTTGTTGTTGTTGAAGATGTTTCACGTCAGGCTCAATTGTTACAAGAGGTTAGGGTTTGTGTGTTATTGATGTGAATATTTATTTATTTAATTATTATTAATGTGTTTGTTTGGTTGAAGGATAATTTCTAGGGTTTATGATCCTTCGTTTGTTTGCTTTTCATTTTATTAATTAATAATGTTAACAAGTAATTAATGGAATATAGTTTTTAGGGTTACGTTTTTAGTAGAATAGTAGATTGGGGTTTGCCATTCAGAAAGGGGTGGCGGCGCAGCTTGTTGCCCGCATGTCCGCTATCTTGATGTAATTTTCTCAGTAAAAGAATGTTTTTACTCTTTAAAAGAAAATAGATATGTACTTATTCATGTATTTGCTTCTGGTCTCAAGAAGAATAGTTTCTAGGGCTTATAATCTTTTATGTGCTTGCTTCTTGCTTGCTAAATATGAACAGTTAAATCTGTTTTGTTTGACTGAAAAAGTGTTTCCAGGGCATTCATGAATTCGCTTTCGTAAATACGAATAATTAATTTGATTGAAAAACAGTTTCTAGGGCCTATAATTATTCATGTAATTTGCTTCTGGTTTCACTACTATGAACAGTTAATATGTTTGTTTGCTAGTGTATATAAACCATTTATAATTATAATGTATTTGCTTCTGGTTTCATAAATATGAACAATTAGTCTGTTTCTTTGAAAGAAAAACAGTTCCTATGGCTTATAGTTATTCATGTATTTGTTTCTGATTTCATAATTATGAGTAGTTAATATGTTTGTTTGTTTGACTGAAAAGGTGTTCCTATTTCTATGGCATATGATCATTCATGTATTTGATTGTGATTTCATAAATATGAACAATTAGTTTGTTTATATGAATGAAAAACAGGCTCTAGGGCTTGTTATTATTCATGTATTTGCTTCTGATTTCATAAATATAAACAGCTAATATGTTTATTGACTGAAAAAAATTAATATGTTTATTTGATTGGAAAGCGGTTTTTAGGGCTTATGATCATTCATTTATTGTGCTTTGAATGCTCAAAAGGATTGTAGAAAATAGGAATGTTAATAAGAACAATCATTGTGTGAGTTGCAAACTTAACATGCCTTTTGTTGATTTCTGTCGAATTTAGCTCTCGAAGAAGATTATAAACTTGGGGGAACTGCGTCAACTTGCTTCGTTGGGTATTCCGGATGCTGCTGGCATCCGTTCGACTACGTGGAAGGTGTGAAAATTGAAATCGCATCGTCGTTTTGTTTTATGTTTATTGTTGCTAAATGTGGAATGGGAGGATTGATTTGATGTTCTTCCATGCTTTCAGTTGTTGTTGGGATATCTTCCGATTGATAAACGAATGTGGTCATCAGAATTGTCCAAGAAGAGGTCGCAGTACAAACATTTTAAAGAGGATCTTTTGGTGCATCCAGTAAGTTTTAGTTTGTTTGCACCGTATGGTGACCTTTATATTCCTTTGTGTGGTGAATCCATGTATATTTATTTATAATTGCATATATCTTGAGGTTTGAAGCTTGGTAAAATAGGCGCGCCCGAGGTGCACCAGGGGCAAAAAGGCATGTCTCGTGTAGTTTTGGGTCAAAATTAGGGTCCGCAGGCGGTTTATATGTGAAAACAACCTATGGGATGAATAAATTATGAAAGTTTTACCTGATAAGTAGGTTTATATGCTAAGCGGATGAGAGATATGCAACTTTTAGCTGTAAATTAAGCTTATTTGGTTGTACATAAACAACCGCCTCACGTACATGATGCTCGCTCTTTTTTAAACCAAGGTTTGAGATTATATGATCTTATCATTTGACTGGTTAATGAACCTTCTGACACATCAAAGTAGGGGCACCTTATAAGTATTCTATATGTATAGAAATTTGCATGTATTTGTACCAATTCATGGGTTCTAAATGTTTTCGTGGCTAGTCAGTCAGAAATCACAAGGAAGCTGGAAGATTCTGCATCTCCTAAAAATGGTGATCAGATAATCGTGGGCAAGGGTTTATTGCCGAGGTCTAAAATTCCTCATGGGGAACATCCTTTGAGCTTAGGAAAGACTAGCATTTGGAACCAATACTTTCAGGTATTGTTTCACAGTTGAAAGAATGATATTTGGTTTGATTCAATATATTATATATGCGTGTTTTAGATTTCGAATCTAGTACTTTACAAAAACACTTCAAATCTTGAAATTTCATCTGTGCATATTTGTGGTAAGTAGTTCCTATGATCCTAATGTTTATAGTTTCTGCTGATTGTAGGACTCTGAGATCATTGAGCAGATAGACCGTGATGTCAAACGAACTCACCCAGACATACCATTCTTCTCAGGTGACTCAGCTTTTGCAAAAGCCAATCAGGTAACCGGAAAATTACCACTTTTGTTTTACTTGTGCATGTGAAATGATGCGTTTATGAGAAGTGGTCCGAGTTCAACATTTTGCCACTTTCAGGAATCGTTGAAAAATATACTAATCATATTTGCAAAGCTGAACCCGGGGATAAAATATGTGCAAGGGATGAACGAAATTTTGGCCCCCTTGTTCTATGTGTTCAAAAACGACCCCAATGAGGATTATGCTGTAAGTGATTGACATTTATTGTTATTGAATATTTTAACTGTCAATGATTTTGTGAAAAACGACTAATGATTTGAACATTTGAACTTGTACAGGTCAATGCAGAAGCAGACACGTTCTTTTGTTTTGTTGAGTTAATGAGTGATTTTCGGGATAATTTCTGTCAGCAACTTGATAATAGTATTGTCGGTATTCGTTCAACAATTTCAAGGCTGTCACAGCTGTTAAAGCAACATGATGAAGAGTTATGGCGACATCTTGAGGTCACAACCAAAGTAAGAATTTTATGTTTTTCATATTCATTTTAATGCTAAAACAATTGAAGTGGAAATTTGAATCTATTTGGCATCAAATCCAGTGTCTTGACTCTTGAGTGATATAACCTTGTAATGGCAGGTCAACCCACAGTTTTATGCATTTAGATGGATTACACTCTTGTTGACTCAAGAATTCAACTTTACAGAGATTCTTCACATATGGGATATGCTCTTGAGCAATCCAGTGGGCCCTCGAGTGAGTCAACAAACTCCGTATTTTCCTAGATTTGTAATATTGCGCTTTTTTTTTATCAAGATAACAAATTGGGTAGGTTGGGAACTGGGTCAAAACGGGTCATATCTAAGTTCAAGTCAAGATGGTTGGGTTGGGTTGAGCTAACCCATGAACACTCTTTTCCATTATTTGAACTTTATAACTAAGATATTAGATGTTATTAGTTTATTGCTAAAACCGTGTTATGAAATATGAATATACTAATCTATATTGCAGGAGACACTGCTTCGGATATGTTGTGCAATGCTGATACTTGTGAGGAAACGTTTGCTCGCGGGTGATTTCACCGCAAATCTCAAGTTACTACAACGTTACCCACCAACAAATGTTAGTCATTTACTCTATGTTGCCAACAAGCTGAATTCTCAATCAACTCACTGATTTTGTAGGGTTTTTTTCCTTGTATTACTAGATTTCCTTATTCTTGTTGGTAGTTTTTCTTTTTTTTTTGTGTGATTCACAGCTTGTAAAATGTCTTTTAAAAAGTGTACATTTAGAGATAGTTTTTCTGGTTCAGGTGTTCGTCGATGCCCGAACACATTATTATAGGTTTACAAATGGAGATTTTGAACATAATTTGGTTCTTGTATTCGTTGTTTATTGTGGAAGCATGCTGTCAATACTCACCAAAATACAAACCACGTTGTAATAGGCTTTATATCGACGGGTCAGTTCACATAAGAAGAATAATTATATGCCAAATGAATCGTTTTTTTTTTGTCTCAGAGACGAAAATGAATACAAACTAGGGCTGTTCACGAGCCGAGCCGAACCGAGCGGACCTTTGCTCGTGCTTGGCTCATTTACAAACCGAACCGAGCCGATCGGCTCATTTACAATCGATCCAGAAACCGAGCGAGCAGTGTTCGAGCGCACATTTTTTCGAGCGAGCATCGAGCGAGCGACGAGCGGTGAATGTTTTCGGACAACCATAAATTTGGGATGTTTCCTTTAATATTCTCGCTGCCTAGTGATGTCTGAGGTTCGACCGTTTGAGAATGAGGCTCTAGTTGAGCATACTACAGAGAACGATTGTCTTGTTGTGGCGTAGGTTGATAGCGGGAGATGATTGATGGTGGACAACTAATGCGAATAGGAAGTCAAGCATGTTTTTTCACGACTTATGGTTTTACAATTAAACTTAGGGTTAATTTATCATTGAGTTGACTGAGCCAATAAATATAAATATAACTCTATACATGCATATATTGACCTAAACCCAATAGAGTGGCATGTATAAAACTATAAATATAATTGTAATTAATGTTTATACATATAATTATATATATAATAAATTAATAAAAATTATATCGAGCCGAACCGAGCCGAGCGGACCTTTGCTCGTGCTTGGCTCGTTTACAAACCGAACCGAGCCGATCGGCTCATTTACAACCGAGCAGAAAATCGAACGAGCAATTTCCGAGCAAATTCCGAACGAGCGGCGAGCGATCGGCGAGCGCCGAGCGTTTTGAACAGCCTAATACAAACCAAAATATTTACTTTTTTGTTCGTTAAGAAAATAAATTTGTTTGTTCTTTGAAATGTTTGTCCTGTTGACATAAATTAACAAAAACAAAATAAATGTATCTGATTTTTTTTTTCTCTATCAATATTAAGTTTTGTTAAATTAACCTAAAGTGAATCACACATGAATTTTTGTTACTTTAAGCAAAAAAAAAAATTTCAATTTGACCTAAATTTAAACCTTTGTCATTATTAAGTAGTAGTAATTAATTTTTTTCAATTTTACTTAAAAATGAAACTTTTCTTCTATCATTACCTCCTTAAATTTGAAAAATTGAATCACTAAATAATAAACATTTTATAAATACGGAAGTGGTTTTTGTGATGCAAAAATAGTTAACTAGAAGACTAAAAACTTGATTGCATTAAAAATAGATAAGCCAAAAAGGCTTAATCAAACCATTAACAATGGCCCGGTTTATTTCAACCCCCTCACCTTCTATTTTCACCCCCCTCAAAGTGCCTCGCTTAGGCCTAAGCGAGGCGCTTTGCCCACATTTCGAGGTCAGTACGAGGTCAGAAAGAGCTGAAATTTTAAAAGCGAAGCGCCTCGCTTAGGCCTAAGCGAGGCGCTTCGAATCTAACTTTATTTTTTGGTAGTTTTTTGGTGTTTTAAATTTTAAAAGCGAAGCGCCTCGCTTAGGCCTAAGCTAGGCGCTTTACCCCCAAAGCACCTCTCTTTGGCCAAAGCTAGGTGCTTTGGCCCTTTTATTTAAAAAATATATATATTGTTTTAATTAAATTTAAATGGTCTTACTTAATTAAAAAAATATTTTAATTCATTTTTAATTGTTTTAACTAGTTTCCAATAAAAGAAAAATTAGTTTGGCGTGTTTCGGTTCGTTTATTGCTCGTTTGTGGTTTTTAGAACAAACAACCGAGAATGAACAACTTTTATAAATATATGTACGTAACACATGAAGTGTGCAATCAATACCATGTTTTACCAAATTTCAAATTTTACATCTCTAATCGATATACTAGACTTCCGGACATTGTTTAACGCGTTTTGGTTCGTTTAGTTGCTCGTTTCAAAGCAAACAACCGAGTATGAACAACTTTCATAAATCAATGTACGTAGCACATGAAGAGTGCAACCAATACCATATCTTATCGAATTTCAAATTTTACATCTCTAATCGATATACTGGACTTTCGATCCGACTGTTGATTTCTTTTTGCAACCGGTACAACGAACTCTGAAGGTTTGCGCGTTAGCGCCGATCCGATTGTTAAAAGTATCAAGACTATGAAATTAGTAAAACAACTTTTTAGTTGTTATCGGAGAGATAACTGTCAACGATGAAGGCAACCTGATAAAGGCTAAACACGAGTGTAATCAAACAAGGTGCTATGAAAACCACCAACGATCAATTATAATATAGTCCGGAAGTCAAGCATATAAATTAAACATGCAAAAATCATGTTCTGAAAAATATGGGTATCGAATGTATAGTCGGAGGACCACGTACAATGATTCATCAAAGTTGTACAAAGCTGGATGTTTCTACTGAAAAACCCAAACGAGCAATAAACGAAGCAAAATGCCTCAAACAAATTTTCTTGGCTTGTAAACAACTTAAAAGAACTAAAAATAAATTAAAATTATTTTTTGGTCAATAACAGATAATTTTAAATAATTAAAAGAAATTAAATTTTTTTTTAAAAAAGGCCAAAGCGCCTAGCTTTGGCCAAAGCTAGGCGCTTGAGTGGTTTGATTAGACCACAGGCGCCTAGCTTTGACCAAAGCTAGGCGCTTTGGCTTTTTTTTAAAAAAAAATGAATTTCTTTTAATTCTTAAAAATTATCTGTTATTGACAAAAAAATAATTTTAATTCATTTTTAGTTCTTTTAAGTTGTTTCCAAGCCAAGAAAATTTGTTTGAGGCGTTTCGCTTCGTTTATTGCTCGTTTGGGTTTTCAGTAGAAACATCCAGCTTTGTACAACTTTGATGAATCATTGTACGTGGTCCTCCGACTAAACCTAACATACAACAATTTGTTTTAATTCATTTTTAAGTGTTTTTAATTACTTTTCCATCAATGAAGGTCCTCACATTTTAGTAACATTTTAGATTAAATGGGATTTAGAACAACCACATGTCGAGAAATGATAATTTTCAAATATTGCAGATCAGGGTGTTACCAAGTATGTCAAGAAATGATAATTTTCAAATATTGTAGATCAAGGTGTTACCAAGCATGTCAAGAAATGATAATTTTCAAATATTACACTCGTGTTCAGCCTTTATCAGGTTGTCTTCATCGTTGACAGCTATCTCTCCGATAACAACTGAATTTTACTTGCTTGCCTGAAAAGTTGTTTTACTAATTTCATAGTCTTGATACTTCAAGGTACCATGGATCGTACCGACCCGATCAGTTCCGGTAACAAACCGTACCAGTTTTGAACTGACCGCCCGGTAACGAACGTACCGGTTTCGAACTGACCGGCCCGTTATCCACCCGGACTGTATCGACCTGATCAGGTCCGGTAACGAACCGTACCGGTTTCAAACTGACCCCCCGGTAACGAACCGTACCAGTTTCGAACTGATCGGCCCGTTATCCACCCGGAAATGTATCAACCCAATCAGGTCCGGTAACGAATCGCACCGGTTTCGAACTGACCGCCCGGTAATGAACAGTACTGGTTTCGAACTGACCGGCCCGTTATCCACCCGGACCGTATCGACCCGATCAGGTCCGGTAACGAACCGTACCAGTTTCGAACTGACCGGCCCATTATCCACCCGTTGAGGTGCTTAAGAAACGAGAAATTAGACGAACCAAACTGCGCCAAAAAAGGTCCGAAAGTCCAGTATATCGATTAGAGATGTAAAATTTGAAATTTGATAAGACATGGTATTGATTGCACTCTTTATGTGCTACGTATATTCATTTATGAAAGTTGTTCATACTCGGTTGTTTGCTCTGAAACGAGCAATTAAACGAACCAAAACGTGTTAAAAAATGTCCGGAAGTCTAGTATATCGATTAGAGATCTAAAATCTGAAATTTGGTAATACATGGTATTGATTGCACACTTCATGTGTTACGTACATATATTTATGAAAGTTGTTCATTCTCGGTTGTTTGTTCTGAAAATCACAAACGAGCAATAAACGAACCGAAACACGCCAAACTAATTTTTCTTTGAATGGAAACAAGTTAAAACAATTAAAAATGAATTAAATTTTTTTTTAATTAAGTAAAACCATTTAAATCTAATTAAAACAATATATTTTTTTTTAAATAAAAGGGCCAAAGCACCTAGCTTTGGCCAAAGAGAAGTGCTTTGGGGGTAAATCTTGAAAACATGTCCAGATTCATCCCCCCTAGAAAAAAAGGGGTCAAAGCGCCTTGCTTTGGCCTAAGCGAGGCGCTTTGAAGTTGCTTTTTGCTTTTCCCGATAAAGCAGTCAACCTAGTACCACGATTTGACCCAAAGCGCCTCGCTTTGGGCAAAGTGAGGCGCTTTGAAGGGGAGTTGAAATAGAACTCGGGGGGTGTAAATAGAATGGTCCTTAACAATTGAACTTGTAATCAAATTCCATATACAAAATTCGGTACTTCAGTCAACCGGTACCAATGCCTTTTACCGATGTACTTTGATTGGTATCGGTTCAGTATAGTAACGGTACTTTGATTGGTACCGAAAGCCCTAAAATAGACACCAATATCAGTACCGATGTACTTTGATTGGTATCCGTTCAGTAAAGTAACGATACCCCGTACCATATGCTAATCCATACAATCCTATCAACCATTTATAAATTCTTTTTTTTCTTAAAGATACATCAACTTGCACATAAAGGTGAATTGTAATTTATTTGACTAGAGAGTCATGACCCTGCCAATTGGACCCACTAGTATTTCAATCCTAACAAGAACAAAGTAGTTTCAAACATGTGATGCCAAAATCATTTAGTAAAAGAGAGTCAAATCAAAAACAATTTGTATTTTGAATCCGTATGTTAAGGAAAATCCCTGCATATGGTAGTTTAGGCAAATTTGTATTTTGAATTTGTATGTCTCATGTCTCCGGTTCAAGCGGTGTATGCAAGGGCGAAGCTTTATTGTAGCCAGGGGTGGTTTCAAGCGGTGTATGCAAGGGCGAAGCTTTATTCTAGCCAAGGGTGCTCGGCCCTCCTGTTTTTTAAAAACTTGATTAGTATGATATGCAATTTTATCATTTATAAAAGAACATAACTAAAACATTATGCGAATCCTAATGAACAAACATACATAAATTTCGTTCATTTAATTAAATTGAACAAAACCGGTTACTAAAAACAAAAATAAACGAACTTTCCTTTGAACATAACCGTGCTAGCAAACAATATAATACAAAAAATGTTTTTGTAACTATAAAAGCATAACTCTGTAGACTCTAATACACCTCAAACCCAATGTTCATAGATATTTTGGGTCATCATTTTTGCTTGGCTCATCATCATTCTTGGTTGATAATGAATCATTAGGTTGTTTTGAAGTAATATTCGCCAAACTATCCTGTTCCATACCATCCAAGTTGCTCACCAGATTATCATCTGGACATCGATCTCCAGGATTCGATGCCGATGTTTGACAGAAGCATTCCGACCAAGAATTCGTGTAAAATGACTCCGGGGGGATTCGTTTATGGGGCCCACCAAAGTTTGTTTTGAGCATCACACGCCGAACAGCCACTTCAAAAGAAGCAGTACGCATACGTCCATTTTCCCTTTCAATAAAAATAGGAGCAAGGCTTTTCCTATCGGGGCGGATTGCTGTAAGGAAGCCAGAATAGAGCCTGTGGCCCAAAAGGTTATTGGCAAAGTTGCTGGGTCCGTCATATGTCGGCATAAAAATGTCTGATAGGAGACAAACCATGTAATCAACGGCTGACCCCATTAAACCCTGAGTGTTTTCTTTTAGCTCATTAGATGTATCCACAGAACTGTGATTTTCAAGCATTGGAAACATGGATCTGAATGGCTTCATGAACCGTTCACCACCAAATAAATCACCAGCTGCTAGGTATATTCTAGTGGAATTATCGAAAACCCATTGCGCGTAAGATCAAACCCACCTGCAAAATACAAAAGAAAAAAAAAAAGACTATGTAAAACAATAATCTTGGATATCAGTTTAACTGCTATGGTAAAATGGTAATAATAAATGAATAAATGGAGACAAAGGAGGTTTAAGCCAGTTTAAGGTACCTCTTCTGGAGTTAATGGACATTTTCCGATAGCCCGCCTCTCGCTATAAATAAGCTTCTTCTCAGTAAAGTTTTCCTTCCTATACTTTCTCAATTTCTTTTGCTCCTCGGGGGAAAATATATCAAAGCACCTGCAAATAGGAACAGACATTTAGACAAGAGTTGACTATTTTGATCCAGTTACCTACATATGGTCCATTTGGGCTACATTTACTTCTAACAGGTCACACCGGTTAACCTAAAAGAATTGAAATAGAAGGAAACATGTCACGTGGGTCGAATAGGACAAAACTTAAGAGTAAGGGGAATTGCTTAAGTAAAGAAATTAGATGATTATTGCAATTCTGTAGTACTTTTAATCATTATTATGCAACTGCATTAACTATTGTGGATCGGCCCGACCGGTACTAATTATTACACATTTTGCCACAATGCCACCTCTTATTTAGACACAAGCATCCGTTATAATAATAGGTAGCAGATAGAGTGAGGAATATACAACACATTAGTAACTTACCCTGCAAAAGACAGCATATCCATTTCAAACCGAAGATGTATCGACATGAAATGACCTTGTGAGCGAAGCTTATCAACTATTTTGTGACTTAATTCTATGATATGTGGCTTGAATACAAGGGCATGATAGTTGACCCTGCATCTTAACCGTTGATATATTCAGGGTGGTAAATCTCTTCAGCTAGCCTATGGGAAAAAGGAGTGAGATATATAGCACCATGTTCTTTCAGTTTCTCCAAAGCAGTTGTTGTATACCAACTTATAGGAGCGTCTCTAGGTGGGCGAAGCTACAAAACGGAAAAAGAAAACAAATATGGGAATTTAATGTTTAATTTATGTTTTCTCATTAATTTGATGAATATGACGACGTAAGTGCTTTTGAAACATACCTGAAAAGCTTTCATCTTTTTAATCTTTCCATTCTTCTCAATCTCAGGAATGCTCTGTACGACCCGTACGTCATTTTGGCAGTGTCTTGATAAAATGATCAACATCATAAAGACCCACAAAACCGCTGTGCATGAGCAAGAAAGAGCAATGGAAATGTTTATGTGGTGTCTTAAAAATGATAAAAATAGCACATGATTGATAAATTATACACACACTTGGTAGATGTGAAAACACGTCAATTCACAGCTTTTTTTGAACTGGTGAAAATATGTATTATATATGACTAATTGAGTATCATGTCAAGTGGATGGCTTAGCTGGCAAGAAAACTACAGTCCTGCTTTCCATTTAATTATTTATGGTTGTTGTTGTTGTTTGTTGTATGAATTACAGGAAAATAAGTGAGTAATCCTTCAACAAAAAATATTCTAGAGGTACCTGTCATCATGCCAGTAGGAATTTGCATCCAATTCAGGCAGCACGAGGGTGGCATTCATAATTCGTGCAGCAAGAACCGCATTACAGATCTACACATAAGGTAAAATCCTCAATTTCATAACAGTGTAGATATGCACACAACAATAAACAATGTTATGGTAAAGTTTAGTAATCAACACTACTATTAGCTTTGCTAATTGTGGGATTTTACGGGGTAAGGTTGTTGTTGTATAGTAAAGTTTAGTAATCACTATATTAACAGCCTAATTCATTTTATACATGGTGGAAGTAATGAATAAATGAGCTGATGATATGTATAGATGATCAAGCTCTCATATTTACTGTTTCTGGAGTATATAATGATATTAATAGAGTTTCCTCAATTATAACCTTCTATTAAAAAATGCAACAAGTTGTTGATTATTACAAAGACAGTCTTAGTATATAGAGACCAGATTAGGGACTTTTAAACAAATCCTTTAAAAAAACTTCCTACAAGGTTATAATTTCACTGTGGATGATCACAACCTCAAATTCCAAATAACATTTTTAGAAAAATAATTGTGTATAATGGGACACATGAGAAAACAGAATCCAAGATATCAAATCTTGTCAGGTTTTATTTTGAAAACCTAAACTCAAACTCCTAAGTATTAGCAACATTAAACCAATAGCCCTTCACGTCTATATTCCACTGTTCTATGTCAATCTTGATAAAAAAAATGTGAATGGAAAAAGTCAACAAGGTTTACAAATTTTTAATAAAAATGGAGTTTCTAACTTTTATAAGAAACTTACTGCTGTCCTCTGCTGATTCAGACCCCCATTACAACGGACACGCAGGTAACGTTGCTCTCGGTTGGAGGAGCTACAGGCATTAGGGAATAAGAATTCACAGTAGATAGAAATATTAAACTACAAGAACTGGAGGCAAGTTGCAAATAAATCAAAAGTACATACGAGGCCATTCAGATCTTGGAACAGAGGACGGTCTCCAACCACCAGAATCAGCAGCATCCCAAAGTTTCTCCGCATCGATCTGTTCAAAAGTAGAAATCAAAGACTATAGGTTAATAAACTGTGTAGTAATTTCGGTGGTATACCACTGGTATTTCGGATTTCGAAGGTCCCATAAAATTTCGTTTCAAATTTCGCTAATCGGCG